>BGPR01002610.1:0-62014 GCA_013235015.1 Araneus ventricosus
ACACACACACACACACAAACATTGTCTTTTATAAGCATAGATTAATATAAGTAATTTCTAAGAAAATTTGGTTCTCAGATTCCACAAAATTTCGGTGAAATAAAATATGAGAACAAAATGTATTCTGATATTAAATCAATTTTCAACAATGAAAGAGAAACATACAATTATATAACTGTATAACAAAGATAACGGTTTGAATTGTGTTACAACAATGAAAAGTATTTTTGTTAATTATGCCAAAAGATATTTTTTTAATTTATTAAAATTAGAGAAAATAGTTTATTCCAACTTTTTCGATGAAATCATACTTTTAGACGTTTAAAATAAACTTCTTTAGAACGGGAATTTCATGTTTTAGAAAACTTTCTATTAATTTTGGTAGTCCGAAAGATATCCTTGAATATTTCATCAGAAATTGGCTATAAACCACATCGCATACGAATCATATTACAATATAAATTTTTCAGGCATTCAGAGACTTTCATTTAATACTTTTATATCTTAGAAGATACAGTAAAGCAACCAGGCACGGAATAAGGCTGGGCCCACCAGGCGCGCGCCTGGGGCCCTGGCCCAATGGAGGCCACGAAATAAAGCGGGTTTTTTTAAAATATCGCAATAGATCATTTTCCTATAAGAATATGTTAATATATCCATTTTTATTTGTGCAAGTCCGTGTTTTGTTATCACAAACAGAACGCCTGAGCCGAAGAAATCTCGTTAAAGATCTCTTTAATAGTCGTTGGGTACTGCGCACATACATCCCTCACTTACTCAAAGCCCTTAAGTACGGTTCTATTCCAGTTTCTTAGGGAAAGTGCTGAGCAAAATCGCCGTTCATTAATTTTATAGCATAAAAGAGAGGCATGTGTAAGCTATCCAATACCCAACAGCTATCAATGTACCTCACGCTACTAATCACTCCTGCGGAATTTTGTTGCTAATGACTTATCCGACACAAATCATATGCGTACATCAGACCTCATCAAACGTAAAAGCTTAGTTCTTAAAGTGATCCAGATGACCAGATATTCAACTTCTCAGGTGTGAGGAAGAAATCCAATAATTAAAAATAAAACATCTTTTCAGGAAGCTGTAGTTTGAAAGATTAGAATAATTGATATGCTTTTCTTTTCATTGAATGTCCTTTGTAATTAGTAGTAAAGGTTCAGTAGATAAGACGCAGTTGCCCTGCAGTCGTTTGACTATTTTAGAGGGTTTAATATACTTCGTTCTTCTGTTCCCCATTCACACTTATGTTAAAAACATCCTAAGTGTCATTTGAGACTATTTATCATCGTTTAAAACCGTTTTTATTATTACAATAGGGATTATTGAACAGAAGAAATGCGCTGAAGATTAAAATATCCAAATGCACTCTTGAAGCTTTCACGCATTTATAAGGCTACGCTATTCAAAGCATTCAAAGCAGTTCGTAGAGCTAGAAGACGACGAGATAAACCAACGCAGAATTTCAGTCAGATTTCTCTAGGAAGACTTTGATGTACATTACATAGTTGTTTTAAAAAGAATTCTTCTTCCATTCTGGAATAGAACTAATAAGGTATGTTTTATTTAAATTATCATGATAAAGTTGAGTATGTATGTGACAGTAAATATTTAATGGAATTACTTAATTTCATTCAGCTTCAAAAAAGAAATAATATCGAAAAATTTCATAAAAATTCTAAATATATTTATATGTGCAAGTTTATTAACACATTCATAGTTTCATGAAATACATTTTAACATATTAGCCTTGCCACTTCCATTTATATTCAGAGTAAAATGTTCAATATTTTTTAAAAAAAGATTTTTTTAGGTTCAGTAAGTTTCTTTATTGTTTAGAATAAAGAGCAAACATTTTAATCTATGTTTTATTCACATTTTTTTAAAAAATCTTGGCAATGATTGTGATAGAGTATTACTGAATTATTTTCGTAGATTTCTAGAAATAATTCAGTAATGCCGATATAATTAAGAGCTGAATCTGTGAAGTATATTTCCTCCCTTTAGCAATGCATCTCAAAATTATCTATGAAAGCATACCTCAATTAAAATCTTCAACGCATTTTTAAATGAAAACGATTTTTAGAACAGTTATAAAAATATTTTTCTAATGTTTATTTTAAAAAAAATAATGGTATTGAAATGGATTTATGGATGTTTCAAATCCAAAATTAAAATCCAAGAGTTATCCTCCCTGTTCTGTCGAAAAGTTATAAAACTTTTGATTTATAATGGTATTTCGTTATTTAAGTCTCAATTTCTGGGATTCAATTAAAACGTTTCTTTTTTAGTTCCTCCAAAATGTACCATAATACTAGAATATTATTTAAGATTCAACCTTTGATTTTAATTTATAAATTAAGTGTGAAGCATTGTTTAGTTATTATACTTTGGAACATTTAATGCAAGTCATTAAGAAATAAAAAAATACCTACGTAAATTTTAAAACAAAAGGTATAAACGAGATCTTTTAATGTAAATAAAACAGACAATTGATTTTGTAGGCTAATATTTAATTTAATTTTATCATACAAGACACATTGAAACTTTAGCAGTGGATATTTCACCATACAATATGCCAGATTTAATTATGTGTCATTAATATATAATTAATGATATGTCAATAATTAATTGGTGTTGTGTTTTGATCTCATGTAGAAATAATTAATCCATTTAATAAATTCAGAAAATAGAAAAAAATTCTTAAAAATAATTCATTTACTCTATAAGGCTCAAAGTATATTATGAACACATTATTATTAATTATTTAACGAATTATTTAAACAAATCCTGGTTTTCAACTTATATTAACAAAATATTTCTCGAAATAATAAAATTTCAATGAAATATATTCTTTTATCAGCCTTAACAAAATGAATCAACTGAATTAATGATATTAAACTCGGCAACACATGGAAATTATTAAGACTAGAACATCTGTAAACGAAATAAAAAAAAAATTTACATATGATTCATTTTTATGATTTCAAAGAACCTTCATGACAAATCCTAAGACAATCGAACAGCGTGTTTGGTCGTGACTGCGTAACAATCGACTTTACAGACACACGAAATGCTGAAAGGTGTATTAAACAGAAACCCCGCTTCTCTCGTTCAGTTAGATGTATGCGAATTAAATGCATTTTTTTGACACAGGTTATTGGTTTTTAACCAACACTTTTGAACCTTGAACGCTTTCAAATCGGACGTTTTACCTGGAATGCACAACCACTGAGATAGAGCCTAATCCAAAACCAGATTTGAGAGTTTTTATAAATATTTAGCGTGTTAGAGACTCTATCGTTATCTTGAATGTTTTCAAATTTTAATATTTAATATATTTCATAACTAATTTTGGTGGGAAATCGTGTAATGAGTTGCTGTCAAATTGAGCTCCAGAGGGAGCGTCTTGTAAGGAATAAAATCAAATAAACCTAAGTGTTTGGTTGATAGTTCAATTGTAAAAAAAATTAATAAATTTTCAGAATTAAAAATAATAAAATTAATAATTTCATCAGGAAGGGAATAACTGAACAGAATTTAAAAACTCTAGTGTATAGGAAAATAAGTTTAAAATTGATTACAAAATCCAATCTTTACAATCATGATTTGTTCAACAGTAAGCAGGTTGTTTAATGGAGCGGATTTAATATTCAGTATAACTGTTTCAGTAATGTGCGAATACTACTGCTCCTAAATGTTGTTCGCTTCCTTGGACGATGAGGAGGCAAGGGAGAAGGGATAACAATTATTTGCTGTTTCATTCAGCTTTGCGCATTGTAACATTCACGGTTCCGTAACCCTTCCATATCCCACGACAATAAGACTAATTTTGATTTATCAGCCCAGATATAACAATCCTGGCTTTATATTAAGGAAACAAGATGGCGAGAAATTTAAGTTATGTGATTCCACAGTTAAAATTTTTATATAGAAAGTTCTCGAATATCAAAAGTGGTACAAATTCTTTGTAAATTTTCGAGTTTTAATATTTAACTATGTGAATTGATGCCTCATTTCTTTTCTTGCATTTTTCTCTCCTATGCGTGACAAAACAGGTCTGATGTTAATACTCCATTAATGACTCGTGGAAACATTGTTTGAACAAGAGAAAAGCAGCGGTTGTATAACTGCGTATTTTTAAAACTCGATCTCAAAGAACATTTTTTTTTTTTGACATTTCTAACAACTAAAATTGTGTTTTGGGATATGGTTCTGTTTGATTTTTCTATGCAAAATAAATCTTCCCTTTAAACTTTAAAAATTTCGTCACAAATTTTATTTTTATTGACAGTTCGAATGGAATCTTTGAATATTTCATGAGAAAGTGACTATAAATCATCTCATATGAATCAGATTTGCATTACAAATTTTTCTGGCATTCATTGGCATTAAATACATTTGAATCGAAGAAGATATAGTAAAGCGCTATTTATACGTCTTTTAAGGAAATAAAGTAAAACGAAGGAATAAAGTATACGAAAACAAGGATAATCGAAATTTTAATAAACAACTTTTATTATCACTAATGTACTGCTTCTTATGTGAATTCATTGAATAAATTATTATTTTAATTTTTTAAAATATTTAAATAATTTTAATATACTAGTAAAAAACATCTTACTAGTACATTATAATGTATGATTGGAAACAATAATTAATTTTATGATAAATCATTTACCATAAATGTGACAAAAATTAAACTTCTATCGCTTATCTTGCGTTCTATTTATACATTTCTTATTTTATTCGATTTTTGTGCAAGTAGGTAGGCCTATACTTGGGAATGGCAGGAGGAAAATAAATGTTATCGAAATTATCGAACGTAATTAGAAAATGTGCGAATTTTTGAAAATGAGAAAATGGCGCACAGCTTAAGCTTTTGCATCCTTTGTATCGTGAAAACGAAGGACCTTCGAGGTAAAAATGGTGACGAATGAATCGGTACTGTTATGAAACGATGCATAAATCTAAACGACGTATAAATGAGAAACGCAGAAACAGTGATTTACTGTGAGCCAAGGCCACCTAAGGGTAATCCTGGATGAAAATATAAAAATTCATCACCAGATCTCGAGAATAAAAAAATTTTATCTGTGGAACGTTTGAAAACAATGTAAATCAAGGAATTATAAACGTAGGTAACATATGTCATTATTCCAAATGCTATGGAAGGAATGTCTAATCGGGCGTCTTTAAAATTTGCTCCTCCTTGTATGTTGGAAAAAGAGGGTATATTTCGATATAACCTTCAATATTTCACATCTCACGTGAATTCCCAAAGAGAAGAAAAATTTATTTATATGTGCAAAATAAAAGAGAAGATCTAAATCTTTTAAATCATGAGAAAAGAAAAAAACTAGATGAAATTAAAAATCAATTATAAATGGTGATTGAAATTTTAGGTAGTTAAATTGATGATGAACAGTTGATAACAGTGCCATATGTCAACGCTGCATATACTTCTAAAACATATTTTTTCACCTTTTATTTCAGTGGCGCCCCCCCCAACTTTTACAGGAAAATTTAAGTATTTTTATTTTAGAGGCCCAAAACTAGGAATCATAAAAGAACAAGAGTTCAAAGTTAAACCGGCAACGCACACTGGGAAAGTTAAATAAGTAATCACTGGTGTTTAATTTCCAATTAACCCTATGACATTTTTAAAAATTCGAATCAGTATGTCTTGAAATGCCTAAAAATGAAGAGAACTGTCGAAATAGCTATCAATGTTACCTGCCCACTCTACGCATTAAAACAACTCCGTACCTCTTAATGTCTATTGGTCAGATTGGTGGAAGGGACGTATTTTTCAATCAGTATGGTTGATCACCGCGACATCTGTTAAAGGGAAAATAGCTCTTTTTTAACTTATATAGGCTTTTTCCAGATACCTAAGTAGTCATTAATGGAATTGTGTACATTTATACTTTATTACAAGAATAACAAGTACACATAACAGTACAAATTACAAGAATATGACATTGTACTCCGTTGAAAACAAACATGTTAGCTGGTCGCCTTAGCTGATACCAAATGTGTATTTTGATGGGAACAAGAATTATTTATCGCTCCCTGAAAGAGTTCTTTACAACACTGGGCAGTTCAGCATTCAACTTAGCGTTTACAGTTCGCATCTCTCTGGTTCATGATTTTGAAGACTAAATTTATGACTTTGAGAAGCTTATTTCCTATTGTATCTTACTCTAAAATAATTAATTGCATTGCTTTGTATATCTGTTTAAAATAATATTATTAAGGATGAGCGATCTAACTCATTATTTTTTACTTATCCTTATATTTTATTTAATGGTAATATTTAAGTAAATTATTTTTATGTGTTTCAATTTTTAAAAAGCCAGGCTTATTACAATGAAATTATTACCGACCATTTGTGAAATCTCGAAGCACCTCGGTTTAATTGTAGACTTTTACTAAAGATACAAAAAATGTTTTATGGATACTTTAGATCAGTACCCAGACAGCAATTTTAGTTTGCAGCAGACTTGCACTGCAAATCTGCAAGCTTACAGCAAATTTGACACGACAAGAGTGCAAGTGTGAAACAAGTTTGCAGCAAGTTAACGCAAGCTTCGAAGTCACCATGGGACGAACTTGTAGAAACTTTCCGCAAGTTTGCATTGCAAACTCATTGCAAATTATAGCAAAAACAGAGTATGAGCACAACACGGGATAGAACTCGCGATCTACGGTTCCGAAGCAGACGCGGTAACCATTCGGCCAGTTAAGCTCTGCGAGGAGGAGATATATTTCGCTAATACATCGTTCGATTCGATTCGTATACGATTTATTTTAAACTATTTTCTTGATTTCATTAATTTTTTGAGTTCAGAATATGATTTGAAGTCAAAGAGAGAGCGATTTTCGCTAATAACTACGTTTTGCTAGTAGAATAAATTATGAAATTAGAGTTCAAAAGTAATTACTTTAAAATGGGACAAAATGTATAAGTTATTATTTTTCAACAAACATTGACTGTTTTTTCGGTTTAATTTTGTTTATAAATGTTGAAATTTCAGCATTAAGAAAAAGGCGATATAGTTTTCTTTAAAGTAAAAACTCTTAGTAAAAAGATAGGAAATGTTTCAAAAAAATTTTTTTTATAAAAAAGTTAGTTTTTTTACAAATTATCATTGATTTATTGAATTAATAAAAAGAAGGACGGTCCAGGAGATGCTATTAAAAATCGGATGTTTTTTGATGACAGAGACAAAGATAATCATCTCTTTGTGCTATCTTCGCATCAAGCTTGTTTTGCAAATTTGCATTGCAAGGGAGGTGGCGTTATTTGTCACGGTGAACTTACAGTAGACTTGCAACGCAAGGAAGGTGGCGCTAGTTGTCACGGCGATTTTGCTACAAGTTCGCTTCAAGTTTGACGCGTCAAATTTGCTATGACAAGGTATAATATCAAGTCAAAATCAAACTTGCTGCAAACTTACGTGCTATCTGCGTAGCGACGACTCGGGTTTGGCAGTCGCTCTTTTTGGAGCAAAAATAAAACTTTTATTTCATTATAAGTTGCCTAAAACTAAATGCTATGCTTAGTGTACAACTTATTATTACATTTTCTTTGAGCACTAAAAACGGCATCAATTTCAATACTTTAAAATTTCATCAGAATTCTAATCCGCCAAATCAAAAAAACCTGCTAGAGGATTTTATCCCTATGCTTATATCATAATAATATATATCATAATAATTATAGCGGTTTTATAGAATCTTAATTTTACTGAGAAAAGAATTTTTATTTGGAAATTATTATAACAGTTAACAATGATTTTGACAGTGGTAGCCAAAGAAGAACATCCAATGATGAAATTATTAGTCAGTTAGAGGGTAAAAAATTGTTTTCGGTATTGGATTTAAAAGAGGGCTTTTGGCAAATTCCCCTAGATGTGCAAAGTTCTGAACTTTGTACCTTCAATTCTCCATTAAGTAGATATAAATTTAATGGATTGCCGTTTGGGATTGCTTCAGGCCCTGACGTTTTTCAGAAGCGAAACCAAAAATTAATTAGGGATATTGAGGGCTTGAAAACTTATTTTGATGATTTATAAATAGCAGAGACAACTAAAGAGGATCATGACAGAAAGTTGTTGAAGGTTTTAGAGAGAGATGAAGTAAATAATGTAAAATATTACCCAGGAAAATTTAAATTTAGAGTCAGCGAGGTCAAATATCTGGGTTTCATAATTTCTGAAGAAGAAATTATGGTAGATAAATCTCATATAAGAATAATAAATGAATTAGTCAAGCCAATGAGCAAATCAGATTATAGAAGACTTTTGAGTATGGTAAACTTTTTAAATCAAAATTCATTTCAAGTGTATAACAGTTCCTTTAATAGAGCTATTAAAAAGTAATTTTAATTTCATTTGGTCAAGGAAACAAGATCAGGCTTTTGAAAATATAAAAAATTGATTAGTTCAGCTCCTATTCTTAAGTTTGTAATTGTTCAAAAGAGATAATTATGCAGTGTGACATTTCAAGGAATGAGTTGGGGACATGCCTTTTGCAGGAAGGTCGCCCTATATCTTTCGCTTCCACAAGTCTTAATGAATGTGAAAAAAATTGCACAAATTGAGAAGGAATTGTTGGTAATTGCATTTGCATTTGAAAAATATCACAATTTTGTATATGGACATAAGATAGTAGTCCAAAGTGACCATAAGCCTCTGACCACATATATAAACGCCAATTTATAAAATTTCAACATGTTTACGGAAAATGTTACTGAATTATTGAAATATGAATTATTGTGTTGAGTACTTGCCAGGTAAAAATACGTATCCTGCAGATACATTGTCACGGACATTTCTTAAAAATGTTGTGTATAATGATCCAGAAATGTTGCATGCTATACATTCGATTACTAAATATCTTCCAATGAGTGCTTCTAGAATAGATCAGTTTCAAAATGCACTCGAGGATTGTGAGGACTGAAATATACTTTTAATCTACTATAAGAAGGGTTGGCTAGAGAAAAAAATTCACGCAGATTCAAGAATATTCCAGAAACTCTAAAATGATCTGTATCTTGTGGAAGATCTGTTATTTCTAAACGACAAAATAACTGTCACTAAAAATTAAGACCCGAATTGTCCTTAATACATGAAGCTCATCTAGACATAGAAAAATGCAAAGTCAGAAAACGGAAGATAGTAAATTCACCGGGAATATCACAGTACATAGAAAACGATATTACAGAATGTGCCATATGCAGTGGCGCAACTGTGACGGGGCATTTAGGCACGTGCTCTGGATGCAGTTACCAGGGAATACTGGGATGCAGTTTAAGGAATCATTTAGTTGTATTTAAAAGAAAAGTAGGCGTTTTGCAGATCTTAATCCCAAGATTCTTAAAATTAAAATGGTTTCAACGACGTGTGGGAAAATCAAAAGGATGCAGTCATTTTTACAACCCGGCAACGTCAAGGTTCGACAAAATAACAACTGATATTATGTTTCAGAGATTCCCTGGCCAAAACAATAAACATGCAATTAAAATCTCGTTTAGAACAACATAATTGGGAATCAGTTATCACAGCAAGGTTTCTGATGGTTTCTCATGGTGAGCCTGATTCATACTGGCTTTATGGATATTAGTTTCTTCGGAATTTGGTGATAAATGGTTAGCTAAAGTTTCATTCCTATTTTCAATCAATATTCAGCGAAGCATGAAGAACGGGAAACATACCTCCATTTTTGTGCTTAGTGTAAGAGCAATCCAGCAACTTTAAAAGATGTAAGTTGGCTATCTTTACATTGTTTTCAGCACTAAATATTTGCATAATTTTTATGGTGAAATTAATTAAATTTTATTTTGCAAAACCTAGATGCAGTTGTTCTGCCAAACGGAAACAAACAAATAATAAAATACTGAGAGAGAGAAAAGACTGCATAAAATTTTGCAATTGACGGTAAAAATAATTATCAGTTCATATTGACATTCAAATCAAGATAAATGAAAACAATTTCTTTAATAATTAATGAGAAGTATTAAATAAAGAGGAGAAATTCAATTCCTGTTCTAGTGTGAAGCATTTTCTTTCCTCACTGAGATACGCAGTTGTAACGAATTAATTTTAGTGTAAACAAACATATTAATATTTGTTTTGGCATACAAATCAGTAACCTCTAAGACTCGGCTCAGATCGAAAGAAAATTTTTCCCTCGTTCGGCAGCTTTTTCAACGGAGATCATTTCTTACCCCCACTAGAAAGAAAGTGTGCCCATTGTCACTCCATGCAGCCTTGTTAAGGTATTCATTTTAAAATGGAGTGAGGTGAAGGGCTGCCGTTTAGTGGTCAGTAATCATTTCCGAGTTAGAAAGGTCTCAAGATTTGACTACATATGTCTCAATATGTGTTTTTTCTTAATTCTTCCCTCCTACTTTTATTGGAATGAATTTCCCGATTTGAAGTTCTTATCCTGTTTTTATAGTTATTATGCATTTTGCAATATGCAAAATTTATTTTTTCAAAGTAAATTCTAAAATTAAAATAGATTTTCTACTAGAGTTTAAAGTCCGGCATTTCAGGTAATAAGAGACCAAAATTTATCTAAATGAGATGTTTAATAACATTCATATAGAAAAAATGGCTTGCATTTATAATTTTTATTTGTTTCACTTGCAATTTTTTTAATCTCCACAAATTACTTGATATAACTTCTTCTGAAACAAAGTGGTATGATATAAATTGTTTAAATATAAAAAAAACATTCTTTACAAAGATTAATAATTCACTATTTAATCGTTATTTGTGTGTTAAAACAGTTTTAGAAAATTTTTATAGTCAGTTATATAACTAGTTATATATTGCGTAAATTAACATTTAAAAGAAGTACACAAATATACCTTAGTATTAAGATATCATTTTGAGAGTTAACATATTATTTTTGAGGTTAAACCTTATTATTTTGAGAGGTAAAATATACCTAAATTGTGTTTCCTAAATATTTTATTTCCCAAATTGAAGCCTTGTTCAAAGAAATAAATATCCTCAAAATCTTTTGAGTTCGAATATGAGCAAGTGTGATTGAAAAAAATTAAAGAAAGATTTCGAAGAACGAAATAACAGCTTTTAACTTAAATTAATCCGTTTGAAAGCCACTGAGAAAGGCCAAAGTACATTAAACAATAGCAAAACTTTTAACTGATTTCTTATAAACCAATGAAAATAATTTATAAAATTTTTTTTGTTGTATAAACACATTTTTGAATCTTTAATCTTAAGAAAAATTATTAATTTGTACTTTAAAATATTTTTGTCCCTAAATCAAGCTGAAATTTTAAATTTAAAAAAATGAAAAAAATTGTACTATGCAATGCTTTTTTAAAAAAGACTGTTTTAAAAATGCAAAAAAAATTTCTACTTAAAAAAAATTTTTCTCTAAAAAGATTCCTTTTTCTGTTTATTGTATTATTATATTTCCAAATGCTTCTTTCTGATTCTCCACACTCTGAATCATTATCATCAAAATTTTCTCAATCGAAAGTGTTCATCACATTCTCAATCTCCATTTCCGTAAAATATTTTCAAGGGATTCTAAAAAATTTAAGAATCAAACACGAGAAAAGGAAAATCCGCCTTTTATGGACAGCGTAAAATTATCCAATGGCGTATTTTTCTGAGTTTTTGAATTTGTTGTCCCTGATTATCGCCAATAATTTGGAATAAGAGTAACTGATAACATTGGCTAAAACAATTCCCGCCGAACTAAGCAGGATACACGGTCGCGAACTCCTTCCAGTAGAAAAGGGGAAAGAACTGTCACTCGATTGCTCAGTACAGCAGTTGCACCGCAGCCTAAGTATGAGAAAAAATTTTAGGGTACAGAGTATGTACCGGCCTGGTTGGTCATTTTCCACACAACCCCACAACCTGTTCTAACCTTCCCTTAAGGAGCACGGAAATGTAATGTGGTTGGCAAGGATAATTGGACGTGCCCACCGCGCTTATCTCCTAAGCGTTCTCAGAACCTTACCTCCTCTCAGAAAAAAACAGCCGCCTTAGAGCGGCCTTCATCGTTGTTAAGGGAAAATTTTTAGACTGCCTAGGACCACCTCGCTCGGTATGAGAGAGTTAAACTACCAATACTCAGACTAAAATATTTATTTAAATATGTAAATTTGGCATCATTTTTTTATTTGCAATACTCATATTTAGCACATGTACAAAGATTTTAGCATTATAGTATTGTAATTATATAAATACTTTTAGCATTAAAATCTTCGAAATCTAAGGTTTTGCTTCAATACAAGCCAGGAAGGTTAATTTATAAGTTGAGTGATAAGTCAACTTTTAGTTTTAGCTGTAAAACCCCAAATATGGGCAAAGTACGACAGATTAGGCTTCAGATCTTGTTTAAAATTTAGCACATTGTTGTTACGTGAGAGAGGAGAGTGGCGCCTAATGAGTTCAATGATTCGATGAACTTTGTTCCAGAATTTGCATTATTATATTTGGCGTTTTGTCTAAATGTTTGTTTGCTGTCAAAAATTAAGCCAAGATATTTAACTCGATTTTTCCACGTGAGTTCTTTGTCGAAGGAAGTGAGGGGCTTGAGAACTTTATTAGATTAACCTTTTTAGAACATTATGTTTTTTGGTTTTTCAGTGTTATTGATTCTGTGCAGTTGGTGCACGAATTTTCACATCTGCCTAGTTGAGTTTGAATGGACTGAATTACGAATTTAATGTTGCTTACCTGCGTGAGGATTTCGGAGTCGTCCGCGAATAGGCAGTTGAGGATCATATCATTTTTGTATATTCGGAATTGAAGATGCTATAAAGAGTGGGGTGAGGGATCTTCCTTTTGGTGCGCCTGCTTGGATGTTGCCCACTGAGGAGAGAGTGTGATAGACGCGAACTTGGAATTTCCTTTCTGTTAAGAAATTACTTAGAATAAAGAACAGCTAGTCAGGAAATTTGTAGGTGATCAGTTGCACTATCAAGCCTTGATGCCACATGCGATCAAAAACCTTTCTTACATCCAAGAAAACGCCACCAGTGTAATGTTTGACATTAAATACGTCAAGAATTTTGCTGTAACACGAAGTTGGTGAGTACAACTGCGACTTTCTCTGAAGCTGAATAGTTAATTAGGAATGATATTTTGATTATTGCAGTGATCATTTATTTATTTACCGAGAAGCTTTTCATACAGTTTCCCAATTTTGCTAAAGAGCCTTAAAATTAGCAAAATTGAAAAGCTATTTTATAAATATTTATGTAATGTAATTATTGTAGTAATATTTTCCGAAGTTATCAAGGGGAAACGGCAATTCGCTCAATTTTTAGTTACTTCAAATTCTGATTAAAATTATTAAAAAATCTGTCCCGAAGTATACATTACATCCTCCTCCAAGGTATGCCTGTGCCAAATTTCTCTGCTTTAGCTCCATCGGCCTGACCTGCAGAGCTTAAGCACACACACATACAGACGCACATACACTTTTCATTTTTGTTAGTAGAGATATAAATATCTAACAGCAGTTTTCTGAAAATAATGTTTGACAAATCACGATTTACTGTATTGCCTAAGTACTTGATTTAAATAAAATTGCTAAATTATTAATAAATTATTATTAAATTTATTAAATGTTTTTACATTGTTATCTAAATATCCAGTAGAATTTATTTTTCGTTTCCTTTAATTTTGAAAATTGGAACTCTCCATTTAGGATACTATTTTAATACAATAATTTTAATAAAGTTCATGCAATTTCTTTTCCGAAAACTGTCAACTGTCATTATGATGGCATAACAATTTAATTTTTCTAGATAGATTTTAATAGATAGTTTTAATTTTACTCACGGTTCTCTTAATCCATAAAGGAAACACTGCTAATTTCTCAAATTAATTCCTACTGAAGGAAGACAAGTTGGACTGCATGCGAACATCTTTTATTTGCGATACGGTGACACTCGAGAACGACGAGCTGTCTCTCTTATCTTACCTTATGATCTAATTTAACTTATATTTTTTTATCGGAAGGGTTCACGCGTATCACAAGCAGCGCCATCAACCCATACCCAAACAGTCATGTTAAAAAATGGTGTTTTGCAATGAAGAAAGCTACAATGCGTGAACATTCAACAATCGAAAGGAACGCAATTATTCTAGACTCAACGCTTGTATCCGGCTACTTGAAAGACTGACAAATTTGCGACAAAATAAATTAGAAAGCATTGTTTCAACAGGTTTGCCTTAGAATCATTAACATCTGTATTCATTTTCCAAAGTTAATTTAAATATTAAAGAAAGTTGGAAAACCATGAAACATTTAAATGTGTACGGTTGCGTTTCCGTAAGCATTACCACTATTTTAGTTCAAAATGTTTCTATATACAATTCTTTTTTTCAAGCCATCAACAAATTCTTTGCTTTGTTTATTCCTTAAATTCAATAAAGTCTAGACTTTTATATTCGGGCTGGTAAATAAGAATTGGAGTTGAAATTCAGAAGGGTAGAGGGAGGAAACGGGGAAGTTACAGGTTTTTTTTATTTTGAGGTTTCAGCGACATCTGTTAGTTTACCTCATTGGATGTAGTTATATGATATCTGCTTGGAAACGGGTAAAACGATAAAACTCCATCAGAATTATATATTTCAAATTTTGGACGAATGAAGAAAACAATTTTAAATTAGTATGTAAGAGAAGGTAATATTCTTTTTAAAATTTAGACGGTGTAAAAATAAATTTTATGATCTAGTTGAGGGTTATTCTTGAATGAACTTCTTAGTTCTGAAGCATAAAAAATACACAAAAAGGGGATGTCCAAAATGGCATGGCGCTCTCCAAACTTCTTTAGTATAACAACGGAAGTATTATTGACATTTGACCAGATTTTACATTCCCATAGATGCAGACCTTTAGTAAAGTCTATGACAATCCGGCTTCACCTTTTGTATAGAAGATAAAAGTTTTGAGAAGAGGATTTGATCTTCTTATTAGGTTAAATAGTCATGATTGAATAAAATAGATTAATCAAATTTTTCATAATTTTGCCATACTACGATTAATTACAGTTAAGTTGCTCTTAATGTTGCTGCTGGTGCTTTTAATACTGTTTTACATCAAGTTGAAAAATAATAAGAAATAGTGATAAATGTCATTGCAAAAGATAAATTTGTATTCATTTAGGGAATTTTAATGGATAGCAATTGATAAAACTAAATTGCGTAATACTGATGCATTTCACGTCACTTATTTTAAGTGATGCTTTCCGCACCGATTGTAAGTGACCCCACTGATCACAACTGATATTTCAAAAAATATATTTCTATTAATCATATATTCAAGTTAAAAATCATTCTGCATCTTGGTTTTATGTTTGTCACATGCTGTAAGTTTTATTCTTCTGTTGGAAATGACACATAACATATCTTCTGAGTTTTCCTTCTTACCTTAGATTAAAAAAAAATTAACAGAAAATATTAGCATATTTTCAACTAATAACCCAATGTGAAACTTATATCATTTCGTATATGACTTAAAAATAGATTTGATAGTAATTCATATTTCATTATATTTCATTCTTTATAAAATGTTAATTATGCCACATGCGATCGAAAGCCTTCCTTTCTTCTAAGAAAATACCACCAGTGTAATGCTTGACAATAAATTCGTCATAACTTTTGTTGATACCATGAAGAATTTGTTGAGTACAACTGTATCTTTCTCTAAAGCAATATTGTTCATTGGAAATGATATTTTGATTATTGCCTTATTATTATTATTCATTTATTCGTTTAAGGAGAAGTTTTTCATACAGTTTTCCTATATTGCTTATGGGTCTGTAGGAGCTAAGTAGCTTGTGGTCTTGATGGGTTTTCGGGAACATTAGCACGTGTGTTAATTTCCATGTTGCTGGAAGTGATGGAGAACGTTACATTTGTTGGACATTTTCGTGAGATGTGTAAATGCATTTTGGGTATGCATCCTGAGTGCTTTATTTGGAACTCTACACGGTCCGGTGGCTTTACATGGGTTGATCTTTTAAATTAAATTGATAACTTCCTGGGGCTAGATGATGCTGGGTGGTGAACAAGTGTTTAGGAGTCTGAGATACTTATTAATTGTATGATTGCCCTTGTTGATATCTGAATTACATTAGGTTTCTGGGTTTTCCTTAAAAAAGTTATCCAGGTTTTAGCGGAAGGTATTTGTTTTCCAAGAGGCGTATATTTCATTCCATTGGTGTCAAGAATAAGTCGTGATCACTTGTTGTGGCAACAAAAATGGAGAAAAAATTAGAATTCTTTTATTTTGAATGTTTATTGACAGAACTTGTTGATCCCAGGTATCCGAGATCTATGGATATATGAAATCCTCCTGCAATTAATTGTAGAGGCTCAGAAAAAGAAAATAAGAATGCGTCTATAGAATTTTTTCCTCTTAGATATTTCATGCAACTGAACATTAGAATTTTTTTTTGCGATTCTGAAATTGATGCAAACACTTGTAAATACTCTTTTTTTATATGATATTGAAATTTCTTATAAATACGTTTATCTTATGCCCATAGTTATTATAAATCTGTTGCTAAATTTTTGAATAACGTAATGAAAATGTATATAATTCTATTCCGTAATGTAAACAAAATACTATCTTTCTGTTGATTTCAGGATTAAAATGTATAGAATGTTTTGTTTCTTCTACTTATCAACCTTAATTACATGCAAAAATTTCACTTCAGAGATTCTTCACAATATTGTTATTGCTTATTGTATGTAACTAATGTACTTTTTATTACATGAAAAATTCATTGATGTTCAATATTTATGCTCAATAAATGAATAGGTGTTGGATGAAATGAATGAATGTTTTCATTAGTTAAAAAATATGTTCTTTTATGAAATATTGCTTTGGAGAGAAAATTTTATCGGATTATTTTATATAGTTTAATTGGAAGAACTTTTCGAGATGAACTAGAGCTAACTGTAGACTAAACGAATATAAGATATTAGAAGAAATATTTATAATTTGTATCTTTAATAAGTAGATCTCATTGAAGTAAGTGATTAATTATTTTAATTGAAATATTGCTTCCACTGTGATGTGAAATTCAGTTGTCGCATACTTTCAGTCATAGTTACTAGATGATTAATAATATTCATAGCATTTTTTAATTGCTCTATTTAATTTTAATTAGATAATTAATTAATTACACTTTGCTGATAATTAATAACTTTGAATTCAGTTATTTTAAATTTACATATGTAAATCATGTATACAAATATTTAAGTTAAGTATTATCGAAATAACTTTAGAATGCATTGCATAAAAGAAGTGATTCGCTTTTTCTTAGCAAAATTATTTTGAATATATCCAGTGTCGGATTGGGGCTAAAAATAGTGGTTGCCATGAATAAAGGGGGCCCTTTCATATCTAGCACACCATCTTACAAATATTTTTAATTTTATATATTACAGATATAATAAATTAAAATTAGTAAATTATTAAAATCTATTCCTGATCTAAAAGTCTGTTTTATATACAGTAGAACCCCTTTTAATCCGAACTAATTGGGACCGGTGCCTGTTCGAATTACAAAAAATTCGGATTACCGGAAATTCCGATAAAAATAGAAAAGAAAAAGATGTGTGCTAAAAAAATGCAAGTTATAAGTACTCAGTACTACTATCTCTTGAATTCTTTTATTCAAAAGAAATAGAAAGAGAATGCGTCTCCCCTTTTCATTATTTGTTCTTCTGTATGAAGTGACCTTATCTTACTGCGAATTGCATTAGATTCTTCAATGTGCACAAAATTATGCATGTTGAAAAAGTCCTTTTTTGTTTTAGTTTGTATATTTAAATCTTTTCAGGTAATCTTTTCAATTACATATAATTTTCGAAAAAAAAAATCGTTTCGGATTAACCGGAATTTCGGATTAGCGGGGATCCACTATATTAGTAATTTAAGTACACACGTGTTATACATCTGGTTGGAAGTAATAAATACAACTATAATTACAATTTTACAATAGAAAATCAAATCTTTTTGAAGGTTGTATAGTATACTGTAATTTTGGAACTGTATTGAAATTCTGAGTGTTTTTTTAACCAAACTGAAAATAATTGCAACCTATTTACCAATTTCAATTTTTTTAAGGAATACTTCTTATTGTCAAATATTGACAAATCAAAAGTATAGAAGTGTATTAAATCTTGTCCATTTCATAAGGGTCAGTACACGATGACTGTGCAAATCTGTCAATAATTACTCTGCATTGAAATCTTCTTCCAATTCCTTTTCAATAGATTCCAGGTTCTCCTCGGATAATGAATTTCTTCAAGTTTAGGTTTAGTTATATTAACCTCCCGTTTTGATGCAACACGAGGGCTATTTCAGGACTAACCTCATAATTTTCAATCCCGGTCAGATGACGACGACAACACCTGAGCTTGCTCTCCCTTCCTCCAAACTTCTGCACCACACCAGCGAGAGGACGTTTGACCAACTTCGTACAATTTAACGTGCATCAGACCCACATACACAGTGGATCTTCAGTGTAACTTCGAACACTCCGGCCCCCAGGCTTACCATCAGGCCACTGCGGAACCAAATCTGCCTTGGAGTTAATGTCCAAAGAAACTAATATTTTCGTATCATAACTTTAACAGTGACAAAAACACGTGCATGAAGGATTTAATGAAGCAATTAATTAGTTTGAATTTAATTTTACGACAACTGAAAACATTGAAACAAATTGGGTTTAAAATTCTGTTTGAAAGGTTAGTTACAATTACAGAAAAATTCATTCCGCACTAAAATCAGTATAATTAAAAAGACAATTTATTGCTCTTTAAGGTGGTGTAAAATTTATTTTCGTGCCACAAATATTTCAGAAGTTATTGGCGAGACTTACCACTGGGTCATCGCGACCTCACAAAGAATTTCTGGACTTTATGATCTTTAGCTTCGAAATTTCACTAATCATAACTACATCATTCATTCCAGAAAAATGGAACATTTTCAAATGCGTCTTTTGGTCTTCAAATCACGTTATATCCTTCCCCCACCCTTGTGACATTTTTAGCGGCCCGAAGAAGACTTTTTTCTTTCTTCTTCTCTTACTTTAGAAAATAGGCGAGTTTCCTCGCCCTTCAGTTTTACGACAGCAAAATATTCGAACAACAACAAAATGCAAGTTTTTCAGCCACCTCCAAGGGTTACCCCTTTCTTGCGCAGAGGGGTTATCCCCTCCTTCTCGGGGACCTCCTAGAAGAATAAAAATCTTGTGGTTATTGCTTCTCGGCCTTGTACAGAAAAGATTGTTGCTCTGGAAAGGCGCAAGATATTTTCTAGGAAAAAAGAGTTCTTGTCTTTCTCTCTCTTTTACACACACAATCCTGTGGCCCGTATTGACTTAATAAGAGAAAGCCCACTTGCCATCAGGCAATACGGCAACTTGGCTAGTCCGCCACTGAATACGTCTAATCAAATGTATTCTACAGATCATTCAGCGAGTTATAAATATCAAAATAGTTATTTATTTCACTCTAAATGTTGGTATATGATTAAATCAGAATGGCAAAAACAAGAAATGCAATAATTAAATCTTCATATCAGTATAATAGAGGCATATAATTTGACAAAAATGCCAAAGCATACCCTTTGCTTTCGCATTTTTATCTCGAAGGACCAAAACCTATTTTAAAATATTTTTATCTCTCCTTTCTTGATTCATTTAGAAGTTTTAGATGTATAAAGTCATACACAAAAGGAACATTTTTGAAAAATTATTCCATAAAGTATTTACAGAAGATTACTAATGAATTCGGATCATTCTAAAACTTGTGTTCAGATTATTCCATAATTCAAAAAAAGATCGAATTTGATTTTTGTTATTGAACCCATCATGAAAAAATTAATACTTTTTCAAATTCGGATATTATTATTTTAGTAAGTACGATAGTTATGTAGTTCAAGAAATACTTCGAGAGCGCTTTTCTGAGATTGTTCACACATAAACACAATCCCTCACAATATAACACCTTGTTCCTGGGTTTTTTCCGGTAGTTATTTGTACGCGTACTTGATTAAAATCAGATTTTCATGCTCATCTTATTTTTCTGAGGAAAAATAGAATTGCCTTCTTGCATCCGCCACTGCCATAAAGTGTCACATCCTCTACTATTCACAATCTTCACAATTATAAGAGAAACATTTTTGAGTCTATTATAAGATGTACTATTAAATTAGTTTATTTTTTTAGATGCGAAGATTTAATCGAAGTAAATGATATATTTTTTGGAAATGACCCTCGTTAGGATTAATAAGAATATAGAGGGAACTGCGCTTTTTCCTCTTAAATGAGAGAGCAAATAAAAAAAGTTTTTTCAGATAGATAACGAGGCGTTACGGCGTTCTAAATTTGCTACAGCTAGAGAATTCCATACGCATTGTTATAGATTATCAGAAACCGTTGCGCGTTTTCTGGTTTACTTTTTTAGTTTTTCTACAAAATATAAAAAAGTTTTCACACTACATGTGAATTAACAAATTAAAGAAAGTGCAATTCCCTACAAATGCATGCTCTTATTTTTCTTCTAGCGTTGGTATTTTCACAGATAATGGCTTTCAAAAATGGGAGCCGTCCAAAAATTTACAATCATTGCAAAAAAGCGTTACCTATCTGAAAAAAATTTAAATATTCTTTCATTAAAAAGAAAACCCGTTGTTGTAACAGTATTAGGGGATTTTTTCTATTAATTTTTGAAATAGGTTCAATATTTATAACTACACCGTACATTTTCATTCTCGGCTTCTTGTATGCAGTATAATACAGGCTTCCGCAGTACTAAGAAGCCAGTGAGTCGTTTTCAATGTTTTCGGGGGGAACTCGAAATGATCAGATATGACAATATTATATTCATGAAAATTTCTAACTTTTTTTTCAAATATACTGGGTTTTAATTTTGGTGTAAATTAAAATCTGAATTTTAGTTTCTGATTTGGGGCAACCACAGATTCTGATTATCTATAAATAGCTTGTGTTTTATATTTCAGATGTCGATGTCTCAGATGTTTTTGATGATCGATACTTTTTCGCAAAGATCGTAATTCTTCCACCAGTTCTTGTAAACATGGCGGTGGTGTAGTGATTGCTATCAAGAAAAACATATCTGCTTCCCAAATTCATGTTCCTCTGATTGATCTTGAGTGTATTTTGATCTCAGTCAAATTGAAATTTGGAAAAAAGTTGCTTTTATGTGTTTTGTATCTACCACCTGCTTCTAGTATTGACAGGTATAATAAGATTTTTGATTGTTTTGATCGTTTTCGCTTTTTTGAGAATATTTTTTATCAGTGGTGATTTCAACTTGTCTATTAACAATAATTCCAATGATTCTTATTGTCTGTGCCCGACTTTTAGGGAATTGTTAAACTTTATGCATCTTTTTAATATGAAACAAATAAATAAGATTCTAAATTGTAACAACAAATATCTTGACTGGATTTTATCTAATATTGTCTCATGTGATGTTGCAATTCGATATAGTGACCGCCCTCTGGTTACTGAGGATTTTCATCATCCTGCACTCTCTATTTTTATGCAATTTGTACCTGCACGTACAAATAAGAGTACTGACCATGTTTTGAAATATGATTTTAAAAGAGCCGACTTTCCATCATTATGGCACTCTTTCCGTGAGATCGATTTGAGTCTTTTACTTTCTTTTGGTGACGTAAATGATGCAGTTTTTAATTTTATAATTGTTTAGACGATGTATTTGCCCGAACTGTTCCTTTAAAAAGAGCTATTACCCCAAGAAATTTCCTTTCTTTTTTTGTTTGAGACTAGACGATTGTTGGGAAGGAAGGAAATAATTCTTCGCTTACTTTTAAGGCATAGAAATCCGGTTTTTATCGATGAATTTAGGTCTTTACGTACTAATGTTAAGTTTGGTATTAAAATGGATTATGGCAATTATTTACATCTCGTTGAGAAAGATTTAATTTCTGAACCAAAGAAATTTTGGTCAAATTTTAAAAAGGACAAAAATAATATCCATTTGCCTGGTAAATTATACTATAACGATAAATGATTTATCAACGACATTGATATAGCTAATGCTTATGCTGATTACTTTTGTTCGGTATTTAAGGCTAGTTTTGAATATGGCAATAATGATGCCGTTGATTTCAACGGTTTCGGCGATTTCGTTGGGATTGACACTATCACCTATGAAGATGGGGTTGTGGCTATTAAGGAGTTGAAATCTACTTCAACTATTGGTATTGATAATATCCCCCCTTTCATTATTAAGGGCTGTACTGAGTTTCTGGTCTACTCCCTTCTTGTGTTGTTTAACCTTTCTTTGAAAACAAATACATTTCCACATGCCTGGAAGTTGACTAAAATCGTTCCGGTATTTAAAAAAGGTAATGCTGAAGAATGCAAAAATTATCCACCGACTGCAATTCCGAGTCCTCTATCAAAGATTTTTGAAATTATAATACATAAAAAGCTTGTCCCCCAGGTTAAAAATATAATTTCTTCTGCTCAACATTGATTCATGACTAAACGTTCTACTTCAACTAATTTATTGTGCTTAACTGACAAAATTATATCCGCCTTTGAAGATAATTGTCAACTAGATGTCATTTACACTGATTTCTCAAAGGCATTCTATTCAATCGACTTTGGTATTCTTATGAAGACATTGAGAATTATCGGATTTTATGTCAAGCTTGCTCAATGGCTTTTTTCGTATTTATGTAACCGGACTCTATATGTCTATTTTAACAACGTTGTTTCTGATGCATTTTCAAACAAATCTGGAGTTCCTCAGGGTTCAAAGCTTGGTCCTTTGCTTTTTATTTTGTTTATAAATGACCTTTGTGGTGAATCTGGTTTTTCTGGGTGTCTCTTGTTTGCCGGCGATCTGAAATTTTTCAGACAAATACGATCCAGTGCTGATGCTGCTCTTTTACAGAACGACCTTGATAATTTAGATCAGTGGTGCATAGTTTATAAATTACTCATTTAAAAGTGTAGCATCCTTAGATTTACTAGAAAATCTCAGCCTATTTTTTATTTAGGCTGCCGAATGCTGTTTTGGATATGCAGTGCGCTTTTTATTGCTCTCATGCGCATGCGTCACCTGACAAGGAGAGATTGAGAACTCAATGCTTGCGGCATTTCAAATCTGTACCGGGTAATATTTAACTTAAAAAACATCAGGGACTTCGCTTGCAGCATAGCAGGAAACTAGTAGCTTCGTTTATTCATTGAGAAACGAAACATACAGAATAAGATACACAGTACTGAACCGATATACAAACCGAAGAATTAAAAACGAAGTTTTCTTGAAATTTGAATCATTCGACCAATCACATCGAAGAGATGAACAAAACAGTCCAATCGAAACGAGGCGCAATATAGCGTGATGTGAAAACACCGATAAAAAATTAATTTCCGCGCATGTCATTCGTAAAAAACACCGCTGCGTAACCAAAACAAATGTTCTCTCATCTCCGTCCTTGGCGACTAAGAGTTAGTGATCCTAGGAGGAACGAAGTATGTCGGCACCGTAGACTCCAGATTAACCAAAACCTTGGAGTTTTGGTCTTGGGAGTTGTCATCCACCGAGGCCAAATACGCTTACAATTTTAAAAAACACAAATCAACATTTCCAATCATTTCAATGAAAATCTATGACTTCCCCTTGAAAAATGTGGATAAGCTTCCGGCACAATGTGATTTGACAACTTCGCCGCACTAGTGTGAACTGTGCCATTAGTCAACAAAGGACCATGTGTCGCTTTAAAGCTACAAAGTCTTTAATAACCTTCCCTTGTGAACGTACACTAAGTGAATTAATATTATGCAAATGATATTCTGAACTTCCATTTTTTTACACATCTAAGAAAGAATTTTACCGTAATGATTTAGATGAAATAATAGCACTTCTTATTGCATTTTCAAATGTAAATTCGTTAATTATGCAATGTTTCGCTTCATGAAATTCCACCGCACACAGACTTAAGCACTGTCAATAGAAAATGTTTTGAAAAAAATATTTTAAGGCTTAAATAGAGAAATCATCAATAAGTATCATATAATACAACATTTCAAATTGCAAAACATACCTAATTTTTTTCAGTTCTCCTGCTTGATTTTATATAATCATTCGAACTCAAGAAGAAACAAAAAACTTTATGCATGATCAGGATGATTATGAAGCAACTCCCTATATAGCCTTAATAAAGTTTTGAAAATCAAAATTGATATCGTAGCTGAGTAAAAGTGGCTATCTAAATTATTTTCTTTTATGAACATAATTTCACATTCGACACATTCCTGGTAAAATAAAAAGAAATTTCAAAAATAACTTAAAATATAAGAGACAGTAATTTCTACTCTAATATCCTCAGTATTACTCAATATGTCGGAATCATGATGTTTGTTCTCTGCGACAATCTGCTATGCTCATAAAATCAAAGAAATGTTTTGGGATCAATCTGAAATAAAAGAAAAACATAAGGGCTATTATCCGTAAAAATTTTACTATATGAAAATTTCAAAACGCTATTAATAATTAATCAATGAATTGTGTGGCAAATCTTTGGACATTCTTTATTAACTTGCAATATTCCACATCGACTCACATTGACAACTGTCTCATTCTTAATACATTCTGGCTGATATGTAGACACAGCAGCCGCAATAATAACAGAGTGCTCGATAAATCAAAAATTCCCCACTAGAATCCATTTATGTAACATAAATTTTATTGTAATAAATACTAATATGTCACGCAAATTATGTTGAATGAAATATTCACGAAAGAGGTTTTTAAGGGGACATACGAGTGTTAAACCTCGAAATTTTTCGATTTCATCAAAAATATATGTATTATTTCCCTGTCTTTTCTGAACAATTTAAAACAATCGGCGTTAAAAAATTCCTATAATTATGAAAGTTATGAAGGAAAATCTATCAGCTCTTCAACGTAACCATTGAATATGGTCATATCTTTAAAGTGATATATCTCAAAATGTGTTTTTTTATATTGTGCGCACGATATCTCAAGAACTATTGAATATTTTCATATAAAATTTTTACCGAATATGTATTTTGCTATATTCTACAAATTTAACTATGTTTTTATTCATATTTCTCCAAATAAGTGCTTTTGGGGGGTTAGAAAAGTTGACATTTTAACTATTTTTAACATTTCTATTTTAAATTGGTATATAAAATAGAAATTTAATTGTTAATAAATGGAGGTTCAGTTTCTTAAACAGACTGTTTGGATTACTTAGATACCCAAAATATTGTGTTTATATAAATATGTTATACGTAATCATGCTTGCAAGATGACTATCTCATTTTTTCTCCAAGAATTAGACCCATACTTATTATCTCAAATAAAGGTTAGAAAATGTGTGTACTATAAGCGAAATGACAGATATTTTTCTAGAAAAAAAATGATTTTTTGAATTGCATTGTTTCAGAAATGTAATGTATCAAATGGGACAGTTTTCCGCCATTTTTTCGAGGTTTAAGAGTCGTATGTCCCCTTAAATCAATGAGTAATAATTAGAATTCTATGAATGGCATTACAATAAAATTAATCTCTTCTGTCAAGGTCACCTTGACTTAACGCGTAACCGTCCAATGCTTCTGAGCGACGGCCGCTTCCATAGCTCGAGTGCTTAGACCGGAGTCCTGATAGCCATTACCGGGCACCGATCGACCCTTCCCGTAAGAAGCACGCAAGGTTATTTGTAAGTAGTAAGGTTAGGCTCACAAAGAGCGGATGAATTGATGACGTCGCATTGGGAGCAAGCTTCTTCATCTCAATGTTACGCAATGGAATAAAAAAAATGTTTGAGAGCTCTTTTAGCAATAGAAAAACTTTTTCTAAGGTTGTTTTTTGTGTGGAAACATTGATAACGAGTCACACATTTCGAAAAATCAAAAATTGGAATATTCAATAAAACATTTTATTTACACTCAGTGATCTTTCTCATATGGTCTCTATACGAGAAAGGAGTTAATTACGTCCATATCTACTAAACTTTAATACGGTTAAATAAAAACATCTCTAGTTTAGTCAGTGGACGATTTTTAAGAAACCGAACACTTAAGAATAATTTTACTTGCGATTATAAAATACACATTCGTTTAATTATTAGTGTTTCACTTACTTAATCTAATGAAAAACGAAATAAGATATTTTAAAGAAATTTCTAAAAACTAAATTATAATTCTGAATAAACAAGAACAAATATAATTATTTACTTTTTTACATATTCTCTTTCATCGCGCAAATCGTAATTAAATTTTATATATATTGCATATATATATTTCAATATATAAAATATATATTGCATTCTTAATATATATATGACTGAATTATAAATATAATATAAAATCTCTCGAACAACATAATAATGAATATTTGCTATATTAATGATAAACGATTGCCAAATTACTAATTTTATATTTTTAAACAGAATGCATGATAACAAAAGTATTTCAAATACCTTTGATTAGAATAGATCCTTTTCGATGCCGATCACTTAAGAAGTTTCCAAAACTGGTTTTCGAATAATACTAGAAATCAGTCCAAAGCAATTTTTAGAAGATTATGTTCCACTCTAGTTTAGAGTGTTCCTCTCGAACTGATTAACATTCATCATTTCATTTGATGACAAAAATAATGTAGGAACAGCGTTTGGTTTCAGGACTATTATTATAATTATTTGCAGGGAAACCAAGCATTCAGTTTTTAAATCACGATGGCAATCGTTCTCGCTGAAGTTTTGAGCATTTTCATCTTGAACGATATCTTTCTCTTTTTTTTTGCATCTACAAATATAAATTTTCTGAATATCAGAATCTTTCGGAAATGAGTGAAAATATTTTTTTCCCTTTAAAATTTCTCGACTGCATCGAATATCCGACCCAAGATATAAAAGAACTTCAAACCGCCTTACAAATCAAATCAGACGGGAAATCACAGACTATGATCAAGAAAGTTGGAAGGAGTGGCTTATGAGTTTAAACCAAGAAGATAATTCAATCTATATTGCAGCCAGGAAGTTCTCTAGGAAGTACATCCAAATCCCACCCATACTTCACACTGATGGTAATAAATACACCCCCTGGGAAAGACAAACGCCTTCAAATACTCCTTGGAGAACTCATTCCAAACTAACCCTGAACCGTTCGATGATGCTCACATAGATGAAGTCAATAGATCAATCCACAGATACATCGATAATCCTAAACCTAGTTCTAACATCAAGCTCACCTCGCCACAAGAAATCTTATCCTTTCTCAAGAAAATCAATCCCAGGAAGGCTACTGGACCAGACGGCATTCCTAACAAAGCATTACAACAAATTCCCACCAATGTAATTACCTTCATCACTAAAATCTTTAACAAATGTCTCCTCTGCAACTACTTCCCCGTCATTTGGAAAACAGCGCATGTCCTGATGTTCCCTAAACCTCAGCAAAATCATAAACTTCCAGGGAACTATCGTCTCATCAGCCTCCTCAGCAACATTGGCAAAATTTTCGAAAAAATTATCCTCTCAAGATTAAAAGAAGAATGTCATGATCTTAGTATCATACCAAACGGACAATACGGTTTTAGGGCAGGTCATTTCTGCATTCATCAATTGCTTAGGGTAACTAACACCGTCACCCAGGGTTTTAAACACAAATTCTACACTGGAGGAGTATTTCTTGATGTCCGCAAAGCATTTGACCGAATGTGGCATAATGGTCTGATCTACAAGCTTATCCAGTTCAAAATTCCTAACTACCTCATAGTCATCCTTATAAACTACCTTAGAAACAGGACCTTCCGGGTCAAGCTCAATCACACGCTCTCCGATATTGGAAGTATAAAAGCCGGAACTCCACAGGGAAGCATCCTTAGTTCACAACTCTATACAATCTACACCTCTGATTTCCCCAAGACCAACCAAATCATGAATTGCTTCTTTGCGGATGATACTGCCATCTTAGCCCAAGGTAGTACCATAAATTATGTCATCCACACACTTCAGAAAGGCCTAAATAACATTGAGAAATGGTGCACGCTTTGGCGTGTTCCCATCAACACAGACAAAACTCATGCAGTCATGTTCCGTAAAGGTACATCCAGGAAAGAACTAAAAACTCTCTCGTTCTTTGATGAAGATCTCACTTGGGACAAAGAGGTCAAGTACCTTGGGCTAATCCTAGACGACAAGCTCACCTTCAGAAGCCATCTTAAATACAACACAGAGAAGTTTTGGGCCAAAGTTCACCTACTCATACCACTTATTGGAAGAAGATCTCCTCTTACACTAGAAAACAAGTTGCTACTTTTCAAACAAGTTCTGAGACCTATCCTCACGTATGCATCTCAAATTTGGGGAGTCGCAGCATTTTCCAACCGTAAAAAAGCACAAATCCTCCAAAACAAAATCCTTAGAATCATAGTCAATGCTCCCTGGTACGTTAGAAACAGTGTCATCCACAACGATCTGAAGATCCAAACTATAGATGAATTTATTAAAGAACTCCCCAGGAACTTCTTCCAAAAACTTGTATACAAAATGGTCCACCCCTCTTAAGCCTCCATAGTTCGCTCATGCTACCTTGCCCCGCTGCATCATACTCTTATTCTACCATCGTTGCTTTTGCATTCCATTTTCCAGCCCATCTCCCTCATTTGCCTGACAGGATTTAACACGTTCCTATATGATTTACCATTGGCGAAGTCTATGTTCATCTAAAACTCTTAGCACTCATTCTGAGTAAAAGTGCCTTAGGCACTAAAATTCATAGCCATCCAATTCAAGTCAAACACAAATTTAAATTTTATAAGCTAAAGTGGAGTAGTATTTTACTAACGTCACTAATATACGAAGAATTAGATTGTACCACAAACCTCCATCGACTTACAAAGAAAAGCGGAAGAATAAATCTTAACAAGTTATTAATTTTAATATACATATTAACATTTCATTAAAACAACGAATATTCTCATTTATAGGATTATTTTCACTTATATGAAAAAGCCTATATAAATACTTATGCATTATTAAAATTAAAATGCTTTGTGATCAAAATGTATTTATGTGAAAATTTTAAGGAAAATAGATTTAAAGGGATATAATATTTAGAGATGTATAGGAGAGAAGGAATTTAGCAGGTATTCACGGATAGGGCTGATATTTATCGATAAAATTCTTATTTATACAAAACGAAGGCTTGGGACATCGGAAACAACAGTAAACCTCCGACCTTGGATTCCTGTTTGAAAAGACAGTTATGGAAAGTGTCATGTGAGGGCGCAGCTATCGTTTATAAAATTCCTGAACGAATCTGCATACACTTTCTCTGTGAGAAAGGCAATCCAGAGAGTCGCCGCGATCGTTTACCAAACATTGGAATGAATCTGGAATTGATCTAGAGCGTTTTCTTCAACAACTGCAGCTCTTAAACTTTTTTGGTTTAAAAACAGCTTTCACGAGGGGTTATTGCTGTATAGTTGCAACGCTCACTTTACGTTTATGGACTGACTTGTAGTACATCCTTTATTGAGTACCAGCACAAACATGCGATTCTACTCAGGCTGAGTGCTTTTGAATAGTTAGAGGGAAAAACATGAATATTAAAAGCTGAATTAACCGTCTGAAGTATGGTTATAAAAGCCGCTGCACTTTATGAGAAGTGGCAGATATAGATGAGAAAAATATGAAAAACAATGAAAATTGATCGATTAATTAGAGGGTGTGTTCCGAGGAATTATTTCTAAAAGTTTCTATATTTATAGGTTGACATACGAGGTTTGATGGTAAATAATTTAAAATGTTGACATAAATATGAATGTGAGTACATATGGAAATATGCATGAACAGTTGCAGAAAAAAAGCAGTCACTGTCCCTAAAGAAACCTGATTTTGTCAATGTACTATTGTTCTTTTAGTCGAATACTGTGCATTTGTATTATGATCACAATTGCCGTTAGAGACAAGATTTTTACTATAGTAAAAGAGAGTTATCTTAGTACTATTGAGGATTTTTAAGTATTTCTTAACAATTTAAGAATTTTATTTTGTCTTTACACACCAATAAAAGACAAATTAACATCGCAAATCTAATTGATTTTTTATGTCTTGAAAGTAAAAAAAATATTGGAATATCCACAAAATATGCTACTTTACACCAATCAATTTTTCCCGTGTCCTTGAATGGAGAAACACATTACAATAATAACAATTTTTTATATGAATGTTTCCATTCAACATCTCAGTGCATGTACGAATCCAAAAGAACTTTGAGACGAAAACACATCGAAGAAAGCTTTAGTCGATTTAGCTAATAATGACAAGAAACACGTACTTTTAGTCCATCTCTTCCAGAGAATTTAAGTGTTCTTTTATAGGTCATGCTCTGTTTAATTTATTTGGCAAGAAAGAACACAGTTTCCTTTGAATTCCGAATTATTTGCAGAAGTTTTTTCGCAATAAAGTTCTTCATGGGTAAAAAGGAAATGAAGATTTTGGTTAATTCATAATGAAATGGAAATCAGCAGAAAGAAATTGCTGAACCGAGTTTCAGCTTTACTCTAAAGTTTCATTCATGCTAATTTATTTCCTGAAATGGGAAACAGTCATAAAACTTAGTTTTATTACAATTGAAAGGATAAGGAAAACATGCTGAAGACAGCAAAATTTAAAACAAGCTAATATATGCAGATGAAAACAATGCCAATTATTTCTACGGAAATTTCAATGAAGTTCTTAACATTTTAAAAATATCTAAATAATGAGTGTATTAATCTGAATTTGCAACAATATGTCTTTATTTTTTTATATATGAAATGAAAAATTCAGTTTTCTTTTTAAACAAAGCTTATTTTTAAAATAATATCGAAAATAATAAGAAAAATTCATTCATACGTAAAGTGATGAAGTCGGATCAGATTTTAATTTTTTAGGGTCTGTATTTCAGACGCATTGGCAGCGTATTTGTTAAGTTACGTCGAAAATTCGATTATTCCATTAGGTACGCAATGCAGCTTTTCATCTCTAGTATGATGACTTCCTTTAGGACTTGTATTTATATATATTTTTCAAATTGTTGATCTAAAAATTATTTAATAAATTTAGAAAAAAATAAACTTAATTTATAAATGATTTAGATAAAACTAATTGAAAATATTATGAACTCAAAAGGCATCAACACAGTTTAAATTAGACTTAATGCTATGAAAACGAATTACTCAAATGTAAACGACATATGAGATTAAATAAATTACAGTAAGATTAAGGACTAATAAAAGCACTTAAATTCTAGCTTTTGCAGTTAACTTTAATTTATTACTAAATAAACTGTAAAGCAAGAAATAAGTATTTATTTCAAAAGCCAACTGAACTGTTCTTAACGTAACGTAATTTTTATGGCTTTGAAACTTGAATTTGAGCGACTCAATAGCCTTTATCAACGGACGTCGCTTCCACGAGATCGCCTTTAAAATGGTCTAAAATATTGAAATTGAAAGCTTCATAACTCAGTTAGTTTTGGTCACTGAAAAAAGGGAAAATTTTTGTTTATAATGTTAATGCGTTAAGATTATTTTACTAATATGAATAATAACACTTTGTGAATGTATAAAAATTTAGATTTCGTAATTTTTCAGCAATATTTTAAATTACTCGAACAACATAAAAAATAATTCTTTACTTCATTTAGAAGTTTTTTCTATTATAAAGGGTATGCCTATAATTAAGATTTAGAAATTCACCCAGAGAAAGTTATTTCGGTCAACTTGCCATTTTTTTGCAAAATGCATGATGAAAATAATAAGCACAAATAAGATCACATAGACTGATTTACCAAAATGAGCACTAATATTTTTACTTTTAATCTGAACGACATTGGAGAACTGATGCATAAAGATTTGCTGTTGCTGTCGCAAACTTCTAATTTCAAATTCAAGAGATAATAGGAAATAAAAAAAACGAAAAATATTTTCTGTAACTGGATAACAGGCTCACCAAAACTAACCAATAGAGATGTGAAAAGAGAAAAAAAAATTCTTGTCATAGAAAAAAGTAACTTATAGGTTTTTCTTCCATATTCTAATCGAAATGCGTCGTTTCCTCTTCGCTTTTGTGCTTTCTTTTTCTACTTGTTCTTTCCTTTTTCTGCTTTGTTCCTCTGCGGGGAATTTCTTCCATTTCTTCTCAGAAGTGATTATCCCACATATTCATGACTTTTTGTAGTGCATTTCCTCTCTGAAAAAGTGTATTTATCATTTCTGTTATGTAAACACAAACATGACGAAATATGTCATTCCTTTCTTTCATCAGAAGGAAGAACGGCATCAATTTCGCATATTAATTATCAGTGTTTAACAACCTTCCTTGGGCCATGCTCCACCAATGCCTATCTAAAATTCTTATGTACCCCTGTGTAACATACACATAATTTTTAATATTGAAAAACAAATTGTTCATTGAAGAAGCTTAAGTATTTTGTTTTAGGAAGAAATCACTACGAAATCACCACTCAATGCACCAATTGAATTCGAATAGCAACTGAAAGTTGCAGACAAAATTTTTTTAATATTCAGCAGTTTTAAAATCTTGGGGGTGGGAGTTAAAAACTTTATATTCCTAATCTGGACTGGAACCAAAAATTAGACCTACACCTAGTGGAATTGCAGGACCAAAATGGAAAACTCAGCTTTAAAATAATTAAATTTATTTTAATAAAACACACATAAATAAATGAATATATGAGGCAATCTTATTTTTAATCTCGTGGTGCCATCTACCTATGAAGTGAATTACTAATATATTTGTTAATTCCATTATGTATAATCACATTGGATAATCAGTGTGAAATTTTATAAACAATAAGGATAATTACAATAAAAGTTATGTACTTATTCTCTAATTGTTATTGGGAAATTATCATTTTTTTTTATTTCATTTCATAAAACGGAGAATTTATAATACTTTAAAAATTATTAACATTGTCTCAAAATATAAACTTTAAGTTATAACAAAATCCTTTTAAAATCATATTAAAAAGAATACCAATTACGGCAAAAGTTAATTTTTTTTATCGTATTTTATATTAAAATTCAAAAGTAAGTCGTTTTGTAGTTGTGCCTTAAACGACGCGGTAATGGTTTTTTGTACCATTAAAAATACAGTATGCGAAGTTAAATTATCTTTAGCCAAAATGTTTCCATATTTAATTTACCCATATTTAATTATCGGCTTAGACTTTCTGCCCTTTGTATCCTAACATCATAAAATTCAACATGCAAAATTGGATTGGAGACTCCTCAGGGTAAAGGCACCTCATGGACCCTTTAACTAAATTATCTTAATATGAAAATTTTTATATTAACTCAATTTACAAACGTCCTTTAGATTCGATTTCTGTTGATAAAAGTATAATTAGTTTACTTATACATATTCCTCAATTAATCTTACGCGATGTGTACTTTTCCCAAACAATTTTTATTGCGACGGCAGCTAAGTATTTGAGTGAGGACCGTAGGCAATTTTGTTCTAATTTTCAGAAATGTAGCTCTGGGAGACAACCGTTGAGACGGAATATTTTTGCTTTTGATTTAGTTATATCATCAAATACAAAGAGATGGGGTGGAAAAACTTACCATGCTTTGGGAGCCACTTACCGTCCATATAATGCTGGATAAACTCTTATCAGAATACGAAACTCTAATTAAGATCAGTTTTAGCACATAACGTAATTATTCCTAGACGCATGCATATTGTGAAGTGGAAGTTTATCTTACCAATTAGTCATTAAGACGGTTATTTTATATTTAATTTCTTGGTTTGTTGTGATCTCATTGTATGCCCATTTAGAGGCACTATTCAGCACCGTAAAAATTGAACCCGATTTGCATATTTTTTTATGTTAGTGTATATTTGCATAAAAAATCGTCATTATAAAACAGACAATACTTAAGAACACATTCATTATGCAAAATAAAAATAAGTATTTAATTACTAGTTTACCACATCTTGAGTAGGAGAAATCGTAGGATAGTTTTGGGGAAGGAATTATTATAACCGAAGGCCTTATTTTAAACAAAGGTAAAAAGACAAGGACATCTCCTTGACCATCTCCTTTCGAAATTTATCACATGGCATCAGCAAGAAGACGCATGATCCTCCCTAAAATATTTAAGATGCAATTGCTATTGTTCCTATCCTCTTATTGTGCCCGTACCATCAATATCCAAATGTTGCCAGACGGACGCGCGATTTACCCGGTACTCACGAGATTTCTGGCTGAGAAGTCATTTGCCATATAAGCAATAAACGCCTTGAAATGCATTGAGAAAAGGTAGGTGCTTCACACGGACCTCCAGTTGAGATAGTCGCTTGTCTGACGTGCTTTCTTCTCCAGGGGGAAGTTTGTCGGAGAAGTGACACTCTCTGCGGGAGGTCGGCGGAAGTCGTTTATTCCATTTCCGACATTTTAACCGCAAATGACTTGTCCAACACAAATCGCATATGAATACCAGGCCAAACGCTACTTGCACACACACTGATTTTTGTTGGTCGACATATCGGTCGACCGCATTCGTTTAATGGAATGAAGAGTTGGATGGGAGCTTGCACAAGTACCGACAACGGCAAAATGTGGATTGGCTGCCGTCGATTGCAACTGTCTTTCGCCGACACCGTCGGATGACTACGATCCCGGTGGTACATGCAATCCTACGGCCCCTTGCACACGCACCGACTTCGGTCGGTCGGTGTCTTCGTGGCTTATTCCCTTTCTTTTAAGATTTAAATCCAGCATAATGTGTGCTGGTCGCCTACAAGAAGCCTAAGGAATCTATGTCGACCGACACGAATCGGTATGTGTGCAATAGGGTGGGCTGAAAAAAAACTTTTTTTCGTGTTTTTATACCGCAGAAAAGTTGCTAATGAGTGAGAAATTAAATGAGTAAAAACATTAAGGATAACAATTTTATATCTTCCGCTCGCGCATCGGCCTTGAAAATCGAAAAAATTGCCGAAAATCGACTATTTGTTTGAAATATTAAAAAAATCTTTATCGGTTTATTTTTGCATTAGCTGCTATGTACTGATCTTCTTAAAAATAATAAAGTTTATTTTATCAGAATCCGTTCATAATTTCTTGTGGTACGTTCCATCGAAAATTGACAAAAATATGTGAAATTACTTCAATATGCAATTTTCTGTTCCTAACTCTCAATATAATCTTTATACCTCAATTTCTCGATGAATTGCAGCAGATCTATGTATATGCATGAAAGAAAATTATTTAGGTCTGAAAATATAGCAACTTTATTTATTTTATTTGTTTATTGTAACACAATGCGAAACTAAGCTCCAAAATTACAATATCATTTGTTGCTCAGAACGAATGGCAAGAATGCAGAAAATATCAAAAAAATTAACAGACTTTTAAGGAAAAACTTTAGCATTTAAGACATAGTTATGTCTCTTAAATTTCTAGTATAGAATTGTACTTTTTCTTCTCATCAAATGATACTTGGAAGTCTCACGATCATAATATGATTATATCCCCCGAGACACTAGTGTCGTAGGTTTATGGCCAGTCGGAGCGGTCATACGAGCGTATGCCCTTTGGGCTATTCGGCACCGCACTAAGCTACTTTATGTGTAGATCAGAAAGTGTAATTAAGTAATAATATATAGCCAAATTTATTTCCTGCCCCTTTCCAAATCCTTTGACATAAAAGAAAAAAATAATAAATTGTAGTGGTGTATATTAAAAATAAATGAATAAAATACAACAACATGGTAAATTACTCTTAACATATTTAATCATTTAAAATATTTCCCACTTTGAATAAAATTAAACTCCTTCGTTTTTATCTTATAATAAAAGTCTATGATTACTTAGAATAATATTAATAATTTTTTCTGATTAGAAGGATTCAAATATCGATATCCTAATTTTTCTTTGAGAAAGGGCATTCTTCAGATTATATAAAAAAAACTTTATTTACTAGAACCTAAATCCATAGTTGTGTCCAGGCCATCAAAATCTAAAGGGTAGCGCTGATCAGAACCATCGCGAAACGTTTGTGGAAGTCTAGAAGCGACGGTATAACTCGCAATGTCCGAAATTTCCTATATATCAGTCTTCCAAGTATCATTTGGTGAGAAGAAAAAGTACAATTCCATGCAAGAAATTTAAGACAAATAATTATGTCTTAAATGCTAAAGTGTTTCATTAAAGGCTGTTAATTTTTTCGTTGTTTTCTGCATTCTTGCCATTCGTTCTTAAGCAACAAATGATATTGTAATTTTGGAGCTTAGTTTCGCATTTTGTTACAATAAGCAAAGAAAATAAATGAAGTTGCTATATTTTTAGACCTAAATAATTTTTTGTATTCATATAAATTTATCTTTTGCAATTCATCGAGAAATTGATGTATAAAGATTATATCGAGAGCTAGTAACTCTAAATTGCATATTGAAGTAATTTCACATATTTTTGTCAATTTTGGATGGAATGTGGCACAGGAAATTATGGACAGATTTTGGTAAAATAAACTTCATTACTTTTAAGAAGATCAGTACTTAGCAGCTAATGGTAAAATAAACAGATTAAGTGAATTTTTAAAAAATTTTAAATTTTTCAAGTGATAGTCGATTTGCGTCTATTTTTTCGATTTTCAAGGCCGATGCGCGAGCGGAAAATATAAATTCAATTGTGCAAGGAACTTATCACTTGCAAAAAGTCGACCGAATTTATGCCGTCCAACACAAATCTGTTGGTGTGCAAGTAGCATTAGTGATGATTGTTTCCTACGGTTGGGCTGACTGCTTGAGGTTTTCTTGGTTTTCGCCAAGTAAAATGCAGGTATGACCTTATTTCCCCTTTGAGTCCTCCAGGATGCTCTAATATTGGAACTAAGTCGAATTTTTTCCTCAGGTGTTACTTAGATGTTTAGTGACAGGGCTGCACTGAATTTCAGTCAAACTTGCAAAAAACTAATCCATTAATTCCTAAGTCGAATTTTTTCAATAATATTTTGCATACTAATATTAAATATTTTGAAATCAACTGGGTAAATTCTAAGAAAAATCATGCCTGAATAATTTATTTTTTATTGCTTCCTAAGACAAACGTCCGAATTTAGACAAAGACCTATACATATTCTTACAGCTATATTTCTTAAAATATTAGTTAAATTCAGGAAAATTAATTGAGCTTACACTTTACTTCTGTGCATTGAAAGAATCTACTTTCCGCGTCTGATTTAAAAATAAAAGAAAGGTTCATTATCAACCGAATGTTCCTATAGATTGAATATAAAAGGAAGAAATACATAAAAATACTATTTTGTAAAACTTTTGTGTTTATGATGCATTTTTAGAAGCTTCCCTAATATGGGATGCTAGGCATTAATGGGCTGAATTATTATATATTTTTTTATAATTATTATAATTAAAATTATTACTTATTATATAAATTCATATTAATTATATTTTTATAATTAAAATTATGTTTATAAATTCAACTACTAATTTTTCTTACATACAATTCAAAAGTTACTGTTAAAATTATTACAGTTAATTTTGAAAGTTACTCTTTAAATGATTGTATTTAAGAAACCGACAATGCTTAGTATAGAATGGTTACTTAATATTTTAAATCTGAAACAGAGAAGGATTAGACGAAGTGGAGTACAAAACATGAGAAATAACATATCAGTTCGAGCCTGTATGAGAAATGTAAGCTATTATCCTCACAGCAAGTTATAAATGGAACTCAACGCTTCAAATTCACAGATGTCTGCAAGTTAAACGGAAAGCTATAATGCCAACATAATTAATTTTCACCAGAATTTCTACAAATTTTGGACCCCAAGCATATGACTTTAATGCATTTTAAAAGTGAATTTGCTCTAGAGCAAAATCCCAATAATCGATCGCATCTTACAGCAATAGAATGCAACCATTTTACTTTGAAGCTAGCTTAATTCCCTGTCAATATCAATGTCTAAACTCAAAGTCCTATTTCATACAAATCAATAAAGCTTATTTGCATCAAACAGTCTCAGAATCATTAAGCAGCAAATGTTATTGATACGTGAAGCCTCCTTGTAAAGAACATTGCGTCCGTTTACGAAGATGTGATCCACATCCAGTACGGACTGGCTAAATGTTAGAGTGGACTGCCTGACACTGACAGGTTACCAATAAGTGATCCCTTTTTTGTGGTTCATTTTCTCATATGAGTAAAATATTAATGCTGGTGCTCGGTTAGGATAGAGCATTATATTCCGAAGAGGTATATGATTGAGAGTATTGCGATCGATGTATGTGCCCGCTTGACTGCGACTATAAATTGAAATAACCGAGGAGAAAAAAAGATTAATTTTCGGATAAAATTCAAAATAATGAATTCAATGGAGACACTTCAAGTAAATTTACTAAATCATGACAAGCATAATATTGCATATCACCCAAAATCTCACTACACGTTGTAAAGGCATGAAGACAGTGTGCATCAAAATTTAAATTTTTGGCAAAGCTTAGTATAATTTTGTTATATTATCTTTCCGTTCTGAAGCAATACGGGGGTATATTGGGAAGGACCTCATAATTCTGAACCGCAGTCAGATGACTAGAACGACACCTGAGCTGGCACCCCCTCCCTAAATTTCCGCTTCACACCAGCGGTAGGGCCTTTGATAATGTTCGTTACAGGATACGGGCCTTTCCCTCCATACCCTCTTCGCTTCAATCTTCGAACACATGACAACTGCTCGTGCGGAGAAAAAGGAGATCCAATTCACTATACCACAAAATGTCCGTTTATCCTCTCCTGGCATTTCCAAACTCCAACAGTGTCACTTAACAGTGGTTGAAAAACATTCTCACGAACAACTTCTCAAGAACCCGACTTCGACTCCTAATGCGTTTCATATGTAATGAGAACAATCTCATTGTAGAGGATAATAATTGAGCACTCATCCACCCAGACTGACACACACTTCCGGTTACTTATGATTTTTTTCCCCTCTACGTATTTTTTTCTTTTTTGTATTTTTTCTATGTTGTTCTGTCCAGTGCATGTTTCTTTTTCATTTTCATTTGTTCTTGTACCTGTTACTTGTTTTTGTCCCTTCTTATAAAATAAAATTCGCCTCCATCCATCCAAACCGGAAAGGAGTCAAATGGCTATAAACACGGGGATGCAGGTGGTGTAATGCAAAAAGGTAGGGCCTTTGGCCACTACGTATGATTTAACGTGCAACAGGATTTTCGGGAAAGAGCTATTTCAAATGATGATTTTTGTAGAATACAGTCATTATGCGTGATAAAATTGATTAAAACTAAGCTGGATATCTTTCCTATATGGCAAACCTAGGCTGTGGCCTACAACGAGAGAGCACATATACAGAACGTCGCCACATGCCCAGTACCTGAAGCCATTACAGCAACCGAACCGGTTGAGTGGACATAGGACAAGAACATATACAGCAGAAAAAAATGCTTCAGTTCCATTTTGAAAAGACCATATAAAATGTTGCATTTTAACCCTCTGACACCGAGCGAGGAGGTCCCGGGGGTCTAAAAATTTCCCTTTTACAGTGAAGAAGGTCGGTCTGAGGCGGTTGGCTTCTTTTGAGGGGAGGGGAGGTTCAGAGATAGCTTAGGAGCTAAGAGTGGTAGGGGGTCGAATTATCCTTTCAAACTGCAGCCCATTTACGTGCGCTTTAAGGGAAGGTTACAGCAGTGGTGGGGTAAATAACCAACCATGTTGTGAGAGTCCAATTCATGTCTCTTCTTCCCAAAAGGCCCCGGTTTTAAAGGAGCTATAAGAAAAAAGTCGCCTCGGGTTTAAAGAGCTAAATTTTCATCCACATAGATGAAACAAATTAAGCGATGAATTTATATTGCGCATATCTATCTTTGCGCTTATTTGCTACTTCTTTGTCGCACACTATCAAACACTTGTCAATTTTAGCTGGAAATCCATTCAAAATTCACCTTCCGTTTATTCAGCCTATTCAGAATTTTTTTCTTTCCACTATAGCACTTTAGCAAACTTCAACCCTTACTCGTGGGATTTATTAAAAACTTAAAAGTTCACAACAGAAAGATTTTACTTCAGCATGCACTTCAAAGCACCATAACAGGAAATACCCATGGAAACATAAATGAACTTCAAGCGCTAAATATTATCTGCCTAGCAGAGAATAAAGTGAAATCTGAAACAATAAAGAATTGTTTCATTAAAGGAGTATGAATGTGATATCAACGCCCAAAATGATATCGACAAAAGAAATGAAGAAACTGTGATCTTGGATGAAGAAGCCTGGTATCTCTTGAGAGCAGAGATCACTTTCGAGGAGAACGTGAACCGTAAAACCTCATCATGACTTCGACATTATTCGCAACAGATGGAATAATAGAAGCCAGATCTTCATAGCATAACCCCCCCGAGTGTGCATTTTCGAGTCCTTTGTCTCGACAGATTGGGTCCAAACTTACGAAAAAGATAAAAATTACATAATATGTGATTGTTAAAACATCCTCTTTTGCACAGATAAATTTTAAAATCAAATGATTTTATAAATTTACGACTTTCAATCATTTTTGTAACATTATTAAATATATAGCTAGTTTAAAGTAAAAAAAGAAAGTCATCAAACAATTGTTTCTGGTTTCCAGTTCATGAATACTTTTTATAAGATTAAAAAAATTGGCTCTGTTGATTATTGTTTTACGGAATCATGATCTGACACGATTAACAAATTGGATGTTGCAGGGGAAAGTACCTTATCTTCCCGACAGATATCATACAGAGAAAGAGTAGACAAATGTTTCTCTCTAGCCCTCCGAGCAGCGAAAACGTCTTTTTCCGTTTTCCATGTTCAGTTCAAAAGCAGATAGCTCGTATTTATATGTATATTTTATTAAGCAATCGAGGATAAAATATTCTTAAGATTTCAGAGATATAATTAAATACAGAAAAGATTGATTCTTTTACTTTAAAAGCTAAATTTTCGAACCTGACATCTAAAAGTTCAAAATAATTGGGCGCTCAGAGGACTAGATTTTGATAAACGATCGCAGCGCTCTCAGTTTCCTCTGCTGAAACTAGTCACTGTCATTCCCGCATTTTCGTCGAACAGAAATAGAAGGTCGTCGCAATCGTCTAGAAGAAATGGAATTTTCATCTCAAATATTTTAGGTTTGAAATTTATTGTGGTTTCATATATGAGCGCTTCATTTTTTAAAGCGAAGGGCATAACTCGGTTTCAAAACAGGTAAATTAAATACGCGTTTCCAAATTTATATCAAAGACTATTTAAATTTGGGAGAAATTTCTGAAGTTTTAAGTTCGTTCCTGTAAATAAAATACTTAACTTCCGGTGGTTTTTTTGCTATTCCTGTAGACTTTTAAATTGCTCATCATATGGAATAATACTGCTGATACGACATGCAGTAATCCTTAAAAAATTATGCAATCCTTTATTTTGAGTTTTATTGCTCAGTAAAGTGACTAGAGAATAAAAATAAGCTTGAAAGATGTCTTTGGCTAGTAATGTTAAAAAACGTATTGTTGCTGTTAAAATAATTTCCATGTTATAATTCTTTTATCAATAAAAATAAAATAAGATTGCTATTCTATGTAAAACTGCTCTAAATTTTAAAAAAAAATGCATTCTTAACGTTATTGCAGATACTGGTATAAAGTTTTCTTGCATTTGATTTTGAGGAGTGAGTTTGCGATGAAATTTTTCGGTATTAAAATTGTTGTTATTTGTACTCAAAGTTAAGATGTGCATTAATTTTGAGATGTGTATTTAATACACGTTATTACATCCTGCACAAAGCTCTCCTGTTGTGAAATGGAAATAAATGAATGAAGTGATTAAAAATGCCTGTAGTCTGGTTCAATGCACTAATGTATTATTAGAAACTGCTATACTAGAGTTAATATTTTGTAAATAAATCAGTATCCTTATATATCATCTTTCATCTACGAATTTTCTTTCCATTATAAGGAGATACTTCTCATATTTATTAATATTTTTAATACTCGTTTGTATAAATAAAATGATGGAAGTTTATCTAATAAGCATATTAGTTATATTGTATTTAGAATATTAAAATATTTTTACCTGTTTAACCCTTTGTAAGGTCGTGGTTAGTATACTTACCACCAAATTCATAAATTTTTAAACGCAATTTTTAAGGTTGTGGTGAGTTTTCACCAAATGTTTCGTTGAAGCAAAAACCTAGAACTTCTAATTTCTTATCTTCAACCTAAACGAAGTGTCTTGACGTGATAATCTCAATCCCAAATTTATTTCATTATACCATGACTAGAAAAAAAAGGCTCTTTAAAGGGTTAATTAGCCCAAATTGACCCAAGAAAGCTAATTTATTTATTAATTACTAAATGTTCTAATTATTACTCAATGATTTGAAAACCTCTTAGCTGAATATTTTATTCAAATTCATGTTATATTAATGTATTCTAGTAGAAATTGCTTCGTCGTTACATGTTTTTTTGTCTTTATTGCAGTTGCTGTTTCTACAGAACTGAAAAGTAACAGGAATGAGATAGCCATCAATATGAGTATTAATAAAAGTTTAGGAAGGATCATAATATTTTATTACAATAAAAGACGACGAGTATTGCTGCGCTAATAAAGTTTTGCAACTCAATTAGTGTAGTGATTATTACTTGCATTTTAAAATATTCATATGTTGCTTATGTGTTTGTTGATTTTAGCTCTTTGATATAAAAAAAATCGTTTAACATTATGAGATTAGAAGACTGAAACGAAAAACAAACATAATGTTTTCTATAAATTGAACATTACTAGGAATATTACTGAAAAATATTTTGTCTTATAAATTAGGTTATCTTCAAAAAAAGTTCTTATAATGAGTATATGGGATCTAAAATTGTGTTTATCAATTAATTTAATTTAGATAACCACTTTTAAACAGCAATGATATAAACTTTAAGTTCGGAACTGGATTAACAGAATATTGAAATGTATTTTAATCACTCAGAATATACACGATTTTATTGTTTCTTCTTTTGTTCAGTGTTAAAATCGAACACTAGTTCTAATAAGATTAAATATGATTTTAAATTAATTATGATTTAAATTCTTGATACGTTCTTTACATATTGATATGTTCTTTACATATAGGCTCAAGCGTATATTTACAAAACTTTTTTTGTTTACATTGGATAAAGCTACGTGTAGTGCAAAATTTGATATAAAATATTACATATCGTAGCTTAACAAGCAACACCACCTATCTCAATTTTTTAAATTTCAAAGAGGAAGATTCAAATTAATTTTTCGCAACCAATAACGAATATTTCTGAATTTTTTTAAAGATCTAATATGAATATGAGACCACATGTTCCAACCAGACGTGAAGAAAATTTAAAAATATTCGTTATTGGTTGAGAAAAATTAATTTGAATCTTCCTCTTCGAAATTTTAAAAAATTGAGACAGGTGGTATTGCTTGTTAAACGACGATATTTAACTAATTAATTGTTGAAAAACACAGTGGCATTCTTCCATCAGAATCATTTTGATAAAAATTTGTCTTAATAGTGTGAAATAAGGGAAATTAAGAATGTTATTTATATTTACGTCAACTCAGTAATATTATATTCACTCATTTAAATTGACCTCGTGTGATATTGTTAATGATAGTCTGAGTAGATCCTATAACAATGCAGTAATTTTCCACTAAATTTACAGGTAGACTAAAAAAAGAACTTTTTTTCGGGTACTCTTTCAACGGCCTCAACGGTCAACCTCTTAGTTGAAAGCTGCCGTATTATATTTCACAAATCCATTTTAAACCTGCAAAATAACATTGTCTTTAATTAAACTGCTCGTAAATATACTGTATATAAATCTTCTATTTAATCATATATAAATTTCAAGAATAATTATAGGTTTTGTAAGAAAATATAGAAATAGTTTTCTGTGATATATAATATAATTTCAATCATATAAAATCTATTTAGTATGTTGAAATTTATATATTTCCTATGTTTTGTATTCTATAAAATTTATTACAAGACCAAATAAAGGTGTTTAATTTGTTGGTAAGGTTGAAAAAAATTCAGAAAAATGATCATCTTTACTTATATTTTTTCAATTAATTTGAACTTTTGTATCTTAAATAAGACTGAAGAAAATTAATTTATTGTTCAAATTTTTTAAAAAACAAATTACGCTACTGATACACTAGAAACGAAAAAGAGTTTTTATAACTTTAAATGATGTTCCAATTTTTTTAAATTTATTTTTCTATTAAGATTTATGAAAAAATGTTATTTTAGAATTATTGAGTTTGTACTGTAAGATTAACAATATATCTAGGGCAATTATTTATTTTTTAATTTAATAATCCTCTAAAAACTAGTTATAAATACAGTATATAGCTTCTTGTTTACATCATTGTAAGGACAGAATCGATTGGTTTCATTTCCGTGTATGTCAGGATGATGTATTTGATTAGTTTCGGCACCGAACTCTGATGGCGTTACTATCTATGAGGAATGCAATGTTATAGGAGTTGTCATTAGTGGACCTCTGAGAGAAACCCCTGTTTCTCCTTCTCTATAAGAAATCCCTTTCCCTTAAGACTGGGTTTGCATGATATGAGGATCGTAAATGCTAATCAAGGCCATGACTTCGTCAAGAATGAAGAAACGTATCGAAAATCAAAGATGTAAAAAAGAAGGAAAAAATATGCAACTAATTTTGTATCACGGCAATATAATTGGGCCAAGAATAAAATCTAAACCCGTTAATTATGGTTTAGCCTTGAATTTTCTGCTTCTCTTGACGATTGTGCTCAAACTTTTATATCGGAATTTTCTGTTTAATAAAAGTGGTTAAATTTAGATCTTCTGTTTATTTTTCGAGTAAATTAGTAATATCTTCGGAAATTTTAACATGCATGGGCTTATTTCGGTGTCTAAAAATACCGGGATGAGAATGCATAATTTTCACTACATCTTTTCGTTTCGAAGCCAATTCTTCAGATTGGGGACAAATTAGTAAATTGTATGACTTTTTCTAACTGCACCTAGATAAGGCCTCAATGTCGTTTCCGATTCTGCTCTTGATCGATATTACTAGTGAAATCAGGCTCCTTCCCTGTGTTACAATATATCAAAATGCAAACTTGAAGACAAATTCGATTGCACTAATAAATAAAGAAAAAAATTGAATTGAACGCTGTGCATTACGAGGAATGGCCCGGATATAAAACTTTGACTTCTTAGAATATATAGTACTAGTTGCTATGAATAGCTTTGACGTGGGAAAAGTGAGTTGGACTGGAATTATATACTTATCGGGATGCTGGGATATATACATAAGAAAAGTATCAACTGACTGCAACTTGAAAATTTTATATTCATTACGGCGGTTAAAACTGAAGTACTTCTGGTGCTGTAAAGAAATTTGTGCCCACCATTGTAAAGAGGAGCATTTGAGTAACTTTTCATCAAATGTTAACATACAGTAAACTCTCGCTACAACGATATATTCCTCTACAACAATACAATGTTATGGTCCCGGTGAAATTGCATCCCCTTAATATAACGATATTCTGTACAGAAATAAACCCTTGTGCAACAATGTTTTTTTTAAATCTCAAAACCATTTTCCACCTCAGTAACAATATTTCATGGAGGATAAGCAAACTGATAATGACGAAAATTCCAAAAACGGCGATATTTCAGATGCTGAAGAATGTGTTTTGAGCCCTCAAAAGTCTTTAACTGTGCTTGAAGAAAAAAGTGGCAAAATGTCTGGAATTAACGTGGAGGAATCTTTAACAGCGGATGGTGATCTTATCTTTTTTGCAGGAGTTAGATATATATAGGAGAAGATCTTCCGTTCGAAATCACAGACGAAATGGAAAATAATGATAAAGAGGATAGTGATGATGATACAGATCCATCGCAATCATTATTGACATACCAGGAACCTCTTTAATCAGTTCAGACCGTACGGGATTTTTTTCAAACCTTCATCCACAAATGATGATCATTTTCGTGCATTAAACTCTATGCAAACCTTGTTGGTTGACTTAACAGTTTAAAAAATGAATAAGCAAACGAAAATATTAGATTTTCCGATAAATGAGTTTCTCACATATATGCGTATAACTGAATTTTCAACTTTTTGTATGCTTTAACAATCATTAACTCTCTGGTGATACTTTATTTTAAATGTATATTGTAGTATTGTGTCCACATTAAAACACCCCAAATTTATTTTTTTTACATCGTAATTATATCGCCCCTCGATATAACGATATATCCCTCTATAACAATATCCTTATTTGGTTCCCAAAGTATTGTTGTAACGAGGTATTAATGTACTTATAAAAGGAAATGTTTGTGCGATGTCCAGACGAATCTATCGCACTTAGAGTCGTGAAATTTGGCACACAGGTTGTCGTGATGGTGATTCGATGCACCCCGAAGCCCGAATTTTAAAATTTAATCTAGATTTTTTTATTTAATGATTTGTGTTGTTTTGGGTCATTTTCGGTAGGATTTTCCCATGATATCGTTTCTGATAATTGTAAGAAGAAAATAGATACACCATCGGAAAGAGAAAACGATTTCTGTTCTAATGAAGATTGTTTCGAACGTTTTAACGCAATTTGCTGAATTTTGACAAATAGTCACTTTTATGTTAATTTGTCATTCGGATTTCTTAAAATTCTCGCATCCGACGTTCTAATAACGCTATCATTTTCATTTTTTCAGCTTATAACTCTAACGTTTCTGTCAAAGGTATTTTAAGCAAGAACGGTTTAAATACCTTTTTCCGATTTTTTAAAAAATTAATTTTTCCCTGGTCAGTTCAAAGAGCTTTTTCTCTAGCGTATAGATCCCCAAAGTATTGTTGTAACGATGTATTACTGTATTTACTTTTATTTATATACGGTCTTTTTTACAATTCTCTGATCTTAATACCCAACTGTACATGGATGCAGTCTCATTTTGTCTCTAAAATTATTTTTTCTTTTTTTATAGGTATCTAAAATTTTTAATTTTTTGGAAAATTAAGTATGTGTACTAAATGAACTTAGCCATTAGTAAAAGTCATAAGTCCACTTTAAAATATTGCTTATTTGTTATGAATGGATTAATTGATTGTTTGGAATTATTTTTAAAAATTTAGAATAAGTATCTGTGTATTTTTGGAAATTGCTCTTCTCTTAGTTCTATATCTATATTTGTATATTTTACTGAATTCCTGATTTATCAAAATGAATTTGCGATAATAGGAAGGAACTTGTTTCTATTATTTGCATTTGAGGAACATTTCATCAAATCTGAACATATTTACCTGATAAACGCTTTTTTTCAACAATTTTTTATCTTAATACCCAACTGTACATGGATGCAGTCTCATTTTTTGTCGAAAACTATTTTTCCTCTTTTTATAAGTGCCTAGAATTTTTAATTTTTTGCAAAATTAAGTATTCCAACTAAATGAACTTATCCATTAATGAAATTCTTAAGTCAACTTTTGATAAGAATTTGCTTATTTGTTGTGAATGGATTAATTGATTGTTTGGAGTATTTTTTTAAAATTATAATAAGTATCTGTGTATTTTTTGTCCACCCTGCCTCATTAGATCTAGAAGACCGTGTCTCCTTCGACCACATTTTCAACACAGATGAAAACATCAATATTTAAACGATCGGCTCCAAAATAGATGACAGAACAGGCTGCGCATTTTGCGTCAGGGAAAATAACATCTCTACCACTGAATGAATGGCGCAACTCAAACCTCACAATTCAGTGTTTTAAGGTGAACTAATTACTATTAAGGAAGCCTGCACCTGGGATAGTCAATCCAACCATCCCAATAAAATCTGGACTGAGAGCGCATCCAGCCTCCACTCATCTCCTTTTTAAAATTCAACAGTCCACTTGCACAGGATATTCAAAACATCCTTATATTAACTCTCCAAATATTAAACTCGGCTGGATTAAAGCGCATGTGGGACATGCGGGTAATGAGGCAGCGGAACTCCTCTCAAAGAAGGCCACCTTGGAAGAGATCCGAACACATATCCAGCACCCAGGAGCTACCGCAAAAAGAAAATTACTGCCCTGCCATATCCACCTAACTCTGACAGAAAGAATGGGAAATGTCACTGCAAGGAAGGTCCAACTCATATTTCCAAAGGTCAAGACTTCCCAGCTCAGTGGCAAAGACCAGAAATCATGTTTTCAACGGGACATGGACCATTCCTTACTTACCTAAGAGATTGAGCCTCAAAAAATATGACACTTTTCGTGGTATTTTTATAGCTCGGCATCCAAATTACATATAGAGTTAGTTTTAGTTTCATTTAATAGTGAAATGTTTACATTAAAGAATGTAAAAAGAATTTTAGAATTTGGAATTAAGATCTAGTCGCAGGCGAGCTTCAAAAGTCGGTGAACATCACTAAACATTTTGATGACGTCACAGCGACCGATGCGCGCGCACGCATCGGTTGTGAGCGGTATATTAACTGAGTTTAAACAAATTAATAATTAATTCGTTTGAGATTAATTGATTTATTCACATTAATTCATTTTACAGAGGAAGGTCATAGAGCATACACTCTGTCCCAAAAGTTTATAGAATCTTGCATTTTGCCTATATTTTTTGTTGTAAATGATGTATTTCGATGCAACTTTCTGTATAGATATGTTATGTCTAGTAAATGGAAAAAACAGCAGTTCTACCCCGTTTATTTAATGCCAATTTTTAAATCATAGAATAAACTGAAATAACCTGTCCCAAAAGTTTATAGACAAATGCAATTTTATGCAAATATGGTATCGATAATCATGACGTCGATCTGGAGCCTAATAAATACGTTGTAAGAAAAAGAAAGCGTTCGTTTGTTCTGCGTTTCAAGATGCTTAAAGAGTAGCAGCTCTCTAATTGAAGAAGTGAGTAAAATTCTACATTTGAAATTGCTCTGTAAGACTGTTAAAGGAATATTGAAACATTTAAATCGTTCTAAAAGCATTATTTATCGTGTATTAACTCGTAAGACGCCATATAAGCCAAAATCTCGTTCGGGAAGACCTCGTGTGACAGATATTCGCAGTGATAGACAAATACAAAGAATGGCTTCAAGTCAGAAAATGTCGGTTCGCGAAATTACTGGGGCTTCCCGGTTGCAAATCTCCAACAACACTGTTCATAGCCGAATTATAGAATCTGGTTATATGATCCACGCAAAAATGGCTCGCCGATTACCACTCTCAAAGTTTCACATTAGTAAGAGATTACAATGGGCTCGTAATCACACGTCACATGGTGATAAATGGATGGCTATCCTTTTCAGTGATGAAAGAAAATTGAACCTCGATGGACCTGACGGAAATATAAAATATTGGCATGATTTACGAAAACAGCCCGGGAGCTTTTTCAGTAGGCAAAATGGTGGTGGATCTGTGATGGTGTGGGCGACTTTCAGTTTCAACGGTCAAGTGGGTTTGGCCCTTTTAGATGGTCGACAGAATTCTCCTAAATACATAGAAACACTAGAAAATCATCTTATGCCATTTGCAGAAAACATAGGGGAAAGAAATTGGCAATATCAGCATGATGATGCTCCCATCCATATCTCCAATGCTACGAAAAATTATTTAAACTCGAAAAATGTTACTGTTCTTGAGTGGCCACCGATAAGCCCTGATCTAAACCCAATTGAAAATGTGTGGGCATTATGTCTCGGAAGGTAAATGAGAATTGAGGGCAATTTTATTCAGTGAATGCCTTGAAGACAGCCATTCAAAGTGTATGGTACAACTTGGAACCAGAGATATTACAAACCTTAATTATGTCGATGTAAAAACGTGTATACAATGTCATACTGAAAAATGGAAAGACTTTAAGCTATTAAGAACATTGTATTGAGCACCTTTTGTTGAAATGTCATATATTCTATAAACTTTTGGGACACCTAATATTTCCATTTTGCTATATAATTGAAATAAAAATTGTTATTTTTTCTAAATATTTCGCTGAATGCAAGTCGCATATGGTTTGAATAAACATATTTGTAATTGGTGTTTGTATGCCTTTCCATTTAGCTAAAACATATATTTTACTAGATTCTATAAACTTTTGGGACAGAGTGTAGGTCAAAGTCGCATAGAGCTACTTTAGTCACATAGAACAACTTTAGTCACAGAAAGTCACAATTGAGTAAGGTAAGTAAGTTTATGCCCCTCAATTCCAGCAGCCGCTTCGAAGAGACAGCCGCCCGTCGATGCTTTTTTACTACACTAATGTGTTTCCTGACTGAGAATTCATTGCCTTAACAAATGAACACGCTTGGTTGAAGAAGGTATTTAATCTATATATCTGAGACTTAATAACTGATTAGGATCGCAAAATTTATAACAGATATATAACCCATATTACAAATTTCATGGTTTATTCATTTCTTTCATGGACATCGATTTCCTATCGATTACGATATACTTAAAAAATATGTTCCAAGTTAAAAACTTTTTCCACAAATAATGAAACACAATTTCACCACAAAAGGCAATTGATTGAAAACTTCAATGAATGATTTTGTAAAAGACATTCTCCATCCAATTTTGTTATTAACCTAGCTAACCTCTAACCGGTTAGCTATTTTTGTCAACTTGCTTGAAAGTCTTTAAAATTTTTATCTTTATTGCGTTTAATCATATCTCTGAAATCTAAAGAATATTTTATCCATAGTAGTTTAAGAAATTATACATATGAACATGAATTATCTGCGTGTGAACAAAAATACGTGCAAAACGCTTAGAGGGCTAGAAACCTTGTAGAATTTAAACGTAGAGTTTCAGTCGATTTTAACACCAAATTAATGTGAAGAAAGAGACCGGATCCTGATTGAATCTTTCAAAAATAAGCTTTACCTGTTTAATTTCTTGTCCAACATCTATGTTCAAACCCCGTGCCTAATTTCATAAAGATCGATGGGTGCATCTTAATGATGCAGACTCGCCAACAATCGAGTGGCAATGGTTATTGATGCAAGGAGACAATCGTAAGGAACATTGCAACTGTTGCCAAAGAAATGATTATTATTCAATACTACACGCCACTATTTATGATGGATTCCCTTGAATCTGACATCTTGCCGATATGAGATAGCTTTTGTTACATACCGCCTTTTTTATATGTGCATAGAGCTTCTGCCGACGTTTGTATGCATTGTGTGGAAATAGCGGATATTTAGTTTTAAGTAAAAAAAATTGGAGGCCAATGGATCGATGGACAAATATTATCTGGTCACTGAGCGGGAACACAAGGCATTGGAAAAATGTTCGCGCATATTGTGATTGGAAGCTTTGACTAAATATCGAAATTACAACTCATCCATTTTCCAAGCTCATTTATAAATGTTTAAATGGTATCTATGTAAAAAAATAATTGAGTCCTTGCTGTGTTTATCAAAATGAAGTCACATATTTAAGTAAGTTACAACATCTACATTACAGGTGAATTAACTAAAGCAATGATTGTTTTCATAGTTGCTGTAAAAGCAGAAATAGGACAGAACGGCGGGATTGCGAGATCTCAGTTTTGAATCAGGGAATGGCGAAACTCGATCTACTGTCTTCGAGGGTCAAACGTCCTTATGTTTGTGTGACGTGGAAAGTTAGAGATTGGGACAAAATGTGAGAGCTGACTAAGATTCAAGGTTGTACGATTCCTCAATATAGTCCTCTATATCATGTATGTTAAACTAACATAATATTAAAGTTAAACCTCAAATGATTACATTTTGCAATGGCAAAATCTGAAATAAAATTATATTAAGGGGACACATTACCCAAAAAATGACCAAAATAACAATTTTCATTTTATTGGCTTATTTCGTTTCTCTTATCGTTCTACTTATTGTGTCCAAATTTCAAATTTGCACCTTTAATATTTCAGAAGTTATTCAGATTTTTATTTACGATGACTATTTAAAAACATGCGCAAATGACAACTTTAAATGGCTTTTTCTCCATGAGGACTTTTCTGCACTTTCCGGTTTTCAAAATGCAAAGGTTTTTTTTCCTTTTTAAGATAGAGCTTTCAAATTTTTTGTACACGTTTTTCATTATGTATATGATAAAACTGTGCTTGCAATAAGCATTCAGGTGTTTAGTTTTTTTTTAATATGCAAGATATAAAACGAGGTACTGCTAAATTTCCTCATATTCCACCATATAATTCATTAAAATATTTATATTTAAGAGGATATTAGATACACCTTAAAATCCATGCGCAGTTTTGTGTAATATATTTCAGTAAATATACAAATAAAGTTTGAAGCAAAAATATTCATATATTTGAAAAAGCAGTAGGATTTTAAAAAATTGAATTTTTCTTTAAAAAATTAAATTTCAACTAAGCAAGCAGATGAAAGTATACTTTCTCTCCTCAAGAAGATTTATAATTGTTAAGTCTCAATAATATTAAAACTTTTTAAATAATATTGCAAATAAAAATAATGTTGAGAAGGTAAGGTGTCCCCTTAACTGATATAAATTTAAATAATTATTATTATTATTTATATATTATTATATTTATATAATTATGTTATATATTAATATAATATATTATATAATATATATATATATATATATATATATATATATATATATATTATATAATATATATTAGATAATATTCATAGTTATATTTTAAAATATATATTAACAATATATAATATTTAAATTATTTTATTAACAAAAATTCAAAGAATTATATTAATGACAAAGATAATATTTATTTAAATAAGCAACTCATGAAATACCGATAATTTTTCTAAGTAGGTGGAACTGAAACCATATTCTCCATCCAAGTCATGTAGCTTTGGAATGATCTTTACATTAATGTGTTGTTACTCTTACAATAATTTTGACTAACAGGTACACAGCAGAGTTAAAATCTGAAATGAACTTAAGGCTTTAATATTATTACGCTTTTCATCATTTTGCCTAGAAAGAAAACACCAAAATTAAATCATAAAGAAATATTGTGTTGCATTCTTTTGAATTTTAATAACTTTTTCCTAAATCCTTTAAAAGTGAAGCGGTCACTTTTAATAGATTGTCATTTATTGACATTGTACTTAAATTAAAATAAAGAAAAATAAGAAAGATATAAAAAATAAATTAAAACAGTTTTTAAAAAAAACGCACATTTATTAGTGTACTAAAAAGTTTAAAAAATTATTTCAATTTTTTCAACTTTTTGTGATTAGTTTGTAATGTAATTAATTTGTTTAGAGATTCTTGTAATTTAAAAAGTTGAAAAATTGAAATAATTTTTTAACTTTTGATACCTAATAAATGTGCGTTTTTTTTAACTGTTTTAATTTATTTTTATAACTTTCTTATTTTCTTTATTTTAATTTAAATGATGTCAATAAATGACAATCTATTAAAAGTGATCCTTCACTTTTAAAGGATTTAGGAAAAAGTTATTAAAATTCAAAACAATGCAACACAATATTTCTTTATGATTTAATTTTGGTGTTTTCTTTCTAGGCAAAATGATGAAAAGCGTAATAACATTAAAGCCTTAAGATCATTTCAGATTTTAACTCTGCTGTACCTGTTAGTCAAAATGATTGTAAGTAACAACACATTAATGTAAAATCATTCCAAAGCTACATGACTTGGATAGAGAATATGGTTTCAGTTCCACCTACTTAGAAAAATTATCGGTATTTCATGAGTTGCTTATTTAAATAAATATTATCTTTGTCATTAATATATTCTTTGAATTTTTGTTAATAAAATAATTTTAAATATTATATATTGTTAATATATATTTTAAAATATAACTATGAATATTTGTAGCGGAATCAAAGATTCGGACTTTGACTCTAACCACCATGCTGCTGATGTTCGTCGTGCCTACCTCGGCATTATTGTAAACCAACGTGGGCAAAAGACTTGACCGCCAGCGGAGTATAAAAGGACGTTCAACTGAGAACTCTCTCTCTCTTTGCTTTTTATTTCCAGGTTATCGTCGAGTTTCCTTCGGTGATTGATGTTCTCTTCACCCATGTTTTGGAGTCCATGGCTCCTGACATCCTGAAGCGTCATGATATACCGTTTTAATATTGTTGTTTGTATTAAATAAATTGTTTTATTCTCCAGCAGCGCCTTCTGATTGTGCGATATACCACCACCCCACATGCGCCACAGTGGTGACCCGTTTGAAGTCTATCTAGCTGAGATGTATATATATTACCGGTAGAAAGACCACTTCCTTTTGTGAGGTAAGATCAATTCAATTGCTTTACTTCTTGCTTGCATGTGACTCTTCTGAGGTTTAGTTTGATTGTTGCTTAATAGTGAGTTTTGTGGACACTCTTAGGTGTTGATGAAAGGATCTTCTCACAGTATCGCACATTACGGTGAAATGTCTGAAAAAAGGGTCAATCAGGAAACGCTGATGGCGATTCTGAGAATTTGAACCGCCTCAGGATGGTAATTTTTAAGTTAAGTAGAGTAGCAGTCAGGGTTCCTGCATTTTGGGCGAATAATGTGAAATTATATTTCGCGCAAATTGAGGCTAATTTTAGGATTGCTGGAATAGTGAACGAGCAAACTAAATTTGATACTTTAGTTGCAGCATGATCCTCAAACCTTGACCCATGTCATCGACTTACTGTATACCCCACCTACAGACAACCCGTATAACGCGCTTAAAACAGACTTTTATCGGAATTTGAGGTTTCGCAAAACAAGAAGGTTAGAGCATTACTTGAAGACCTGGATTTAGGAGATAGAAAGCCGTCCTTATTACTGCGTCAAATGCAGGAGTTAAGTGAAGGACTGGTAGACGATGCATTTTGAAAACCCTATGGCTTATTCGACTTCCTGTTAATATTCGGACAATTTTGAGCATTAGCTCGGAATCTTTGTCTGGCGGAAATGGCAGATCGTATGCACGAATATAATTTGAGGAAGTTGCAGCCGTAAAAGCGAGTAAACGGAATATTGTACTTCAGAGTTGAAGGAAATGAAACTACAAATTTCGAGACTTTCAAAACAAGTCGAAACGTTAAATGCATGTTTGCATCTCTTAATGCTAATAAAGGCATAGTAGATCCGTTCTAGTCTCGAGCGGAATACCGACTTTGTTTTATCATTATAAATTTGGAGATAGAGCCCATAAATGCATAAAACCATAGTTTTCAGAATAACGGCGTAAAACCTTCAGAGATATCGGTCGCTTCTGAAACCTGGTTTATAGTCGCAGGTTATATGTGCAAGATGGGATTACTAAAACACAATTTTTGGTTGATACAGGTAGCGATGTATCGTGCTATCCGAAATCTTATTTGAACGAGATGTTGAAATTACAGGGTACCACGCTTTTTGCAGCAAACGGTTCCCATATAAAAACATTTGGTTCGAAGTTATTAAGATCTCGATTTGGGATTGCAAAGAAAATTGCAATGCCATTCGTGATCGCGGACATCACGAAACCAATAATAGGTGCTGATTTTTTTGCAGCAATTTGGTTTGTTGGTTGATCTAAAACGATGTCTTTTGGATCCTATTACTAATTTTAAATGTATGGGTCGAGCTGGTTTTCTGAGATTCCAAATGTAGAAAACAATATCGGGTAACAGCGAGTACCATGGTTATAAATCGTTACAAGGGAATAACTAACTAAATTCTACGTTCCTAAAGCAATTAAACATAATACTTTGCATTTTATTCCCACAAGTGGTCCAGTAACTGCGCGCGCACGTAGATTACATCCTCTCAATTGAAGGTAGCGAAACAGGGATTGAGTATATGCTGGAAAAGGGAATTTGCCAGTCCATCGCGTAGTAACTGGGCAAGCCACTTCATATGCCCTAAAGGTTCCACAGACTGGCGACCTACAGGGAGATTATAGGGCGCTAACGAGTGACTAAACAGGACAAATATCGCGACCACATTTGCAGATTTTTCACATTATTTGAAAGGGAAAATATTTTTCAAAAATATCTCGTTCGTGCGTATCATCAAATCCCGTAAACCAGATGATATTGAGAAAACCGCAATTATTACACCATTTGGTTTGTTTGAATTTCCTTATTTGAACTTTGGTTTATGTTCAGACCAAACATTCCAAAGATTTATAAATGAAGTTTTATAAGGTTTGATTTTTGTTTCGCGTACATAGATGATATTTTGGTGTTTAGTAAGATAAAACGGAACATACGCAACACCTGAGACAAATATTCAAACGTTTCGTTGACTTCAGGATTACCATCAACGAATCAGAAATGTGATGGTAAACCGCAGGTTGATTTTCTGGAACACATATAAATAGTGAAGGTATTCTTCCCATGTCGACTAAAGTTAAGGCAATTCAGGAATTTCCAAAACCCGAAACTGTTAGTCAGTTGAGGAGTTTCTTAGGGAATGATCATTTTATCACAGGTTCATTCCTAAAATTGCTGAAATTCTTGCACCTTTGAATGCGTATCTTGTTGGTTCGAAAAAAGGGATAAGACCAAGATTAATGGAATCCGAAACGATGCAAGTTTTGACAAGATAAAAAAGTGTTTAGCTGACGCGAACGTTGTTATCTCATCCTTCGACTGATGCGAATGGCTTTAGTTACAGATTGCAGTGACTTTGCTATGGAGGTGTTTTAAATGAAATTACTCGAAGGTCCTAAACCTTTAGGATTTTTTCAAAAAGTTAACCCCTACACAAGCCAAATATTCAGCTTACGATCGCGAGCTCTTGGCGGCGTATTATGCGATACAATATTTCCGTCACATGTTGGAAGCTCGTCCGTTCGCTTTATATGTCGACCACAAACCATTAACTTACGCATTTAGGCAGAATAACGATAAGTGTTCACCTAGACGTTTTGAGACAACTGGATTTTATTTCGCAATTTACCACAGATATTAGATACGTGCCAGGAAAGAAAATGTCGTTGCTGATAGTTTATCACAGTTTGCGAGAATTCAGTTTTCGTCACTTGCTGATTTAAAGTTATGGGAAAGTAGCCAAAATTCAGATCCTGAATTAAAGGTATCTTAGAAGGTAAAATTAAGTTTTCTGGAGACCTAGTGAAAGTGCAAATGCCCGATTCTGAGATATCACTATATTGTAATGTGAACTCAGAATCTAATCGATTCTATGTACATGGGGAACTTCGCAGGAAAATTTTCGACAATTTACATAACATATGCATCCTGGTATACGCGCCACAAAAGCCTTAATTGCAAGCAGATATTGTTGGCCTAACCAGAACAAGGACATAACTAATTGGTGTCGAGCATTCGTGTCGAAGGTAAGGTACATCAATACACAAAGCTCCAGTATCTCAGTTTTTGCCACCTGATGCTGGATTTGCATGTACACCTGGATCACGATAGGTCCTTTACCAATCTCTGGGGTATTTAGGTATTGCTTGACTATGGTTGATCGTTTTACACGTTGGCCCGACGAGTTCCTTTGTTGGATGCAAAAACGGAAACTGTAGCAATTGCTTTCATGTTCAATTGGTTTCTCCGCTTTGGTTTTACCTCAGAAGGTCACATGTGATCAGGGTGGGTAATTTGAATCTGGTCTTTTTCAGATGCTGACGAGAATGTTTGGTATCAGTGCGTTAGAACTGCTGCTTTTCACCAAGTTAGAATGGAATGGTTGAACGGATGCACAGACCTCTAAAGCAGGCCTTGATGTGCAGTAAGCAAACTTGGTTTGAAGCATTGCCTCTGGCACTTTGGGTCTCCGTACAGTTCTACGAAGACATTAACGCACAGCAGCAGAACTCACCTATGGTACTAATTTGATACCCAGGCCAATTCTTTGTCGACAGTAATAAGCATCCCTTTACCGGATTACTTGTCTCGTCTGCAGGAGCTCATGCGAGCACTTAAACCTTCAGATCCAGTGCAGCACGGACTGAGAAGCATCTACATGCCAGAAAGATCTGCAGACTTGTTCTCATGTTTGTCAGAGGGGACCTATAAAAGGGCTTTGCAACGCCATTTTGAGGTCCTTTTCCGTCAAAAAGCGACGGGACAGAATTTTGTAGTATGGTGAACGGTCAAGAGAAGAAGTCATCAGTGTGGACAGGTTGAAACCTGCTTGTTCTACTGTCCGGCACGACCAGTTAAATCTTTCTTACGACTAAGTACGGGTCGTAAAGCGCGTTTCTTCTCGCACCTTAAGTTATGTGAGACTGGTGGGGATGTGTGGCGGATTCGAGATCAAGATTGGACTTTGACTCTAACCACCATGCTACTGATGTTGCGTCGTGCCCTACCTCGGCATTATTGTAAAACCAGCTTGTAGCGCGCTTAAAGACTCGACCGCCAGCTGGGTATAAAGGACGTTCAACTGAGAACTCTCTCTCTCTCTTTTTTGCCTTTTATTTCAGGTTACCGTCACTCCGGTTCCTTCGGTGATTGATGTTCTCATTCACCCATGTTTTGGAGTCCATGGAGCTACCCTGACATCCTGCAGCGTCATGATATACCGTTTTTTTAATATTGTTGTTTATGTATTAAATAAATTGTTTTATTCATCCAGCAGCGCCTTCTGATGTGTGCGACATTACCCCCACCAGCACCACTGCGCCACCATATACTAATATATTTTAAAAATATCTAACGTAATTATTTTAATATTATATAATATATATTAATAATATATAACATAATTATATTAATATAATATTATATAAATATTAATAATTATTTAAATTTATATCAGTTAAGGGGACACCTTACCTTCTCAACATTATTTTTATTTGCAATATTATTTAAAAAGTTTTAGTATTATTGAGTCTTAACAATCATAAAGTCATCTTGAGGAGAGAAAATATGCTTTGATCTGCTTGCTTAGTTGAAATTTAATTTTTTTAAAGAAAAATTCAATCTTTTTAAATCCCTACTACTTTTTCAAATATTAATATTTTTGCTTCAAACTTTATTTGTGTATTTACTGAAATATATTACACAAAACTGCGCATGGATTTTTAGGTGTATCTGTTATCCTCTTAAATATAAATATTTTAATGAATTATATGGTGGAAAATGAGGAAATTTAGCAGTACCTTATTTTATATCTTTTATATTTAAAAAAAACTAAACACCTGAATGCTTATTGCAAGCACATTTTTATCATATACATAATGAACAATGTGAAAAAAAGTGAAACTCTATCTCAAAAAGGAAAAAAACGCTTGCATTTTGAAAACCGGAAAGTGCAGAAAAGTCCTCTATGGAGAAAAAAAGCCATTTAAAGTTGTCATTTGGCATGTGTTTTTAAATAGTCATCATAAATAAAATCTGAATAACTTCTGAAATATTAAGGTGCAAATTTGAAATTTGGACACAATAAGTAGAACGATAAGAGAAACGAAATAAGCCAATAAAATGAAAATTGTTATTTTGGTCCTTTTTTTGGGTAATGTGTCCCTTAATATAATTTTATTTCAGATTTTGTCATTGCAAAATGTAATCATTTGATGTTTAACTTAATATTATGTTAGTTTAACATACATGATATAGAGGTACTATATTGAGGAATCTGTACAACCTTAGATCTTAGTCAGCTCTCACATTTTGTCCCAATCTCTAACTTTCCACGTCACACAAACATAGGACGTTTGACCTCGAAGACAGTAGATCGAGTTTTCGCCATTCCTGATTCGAAACTGAGATCTCCAATCCTGCCGTTCTGTCCTATTTCTGCTTCTACAGCAACTATGAAAACAATCATTTCTTTAGTTAATTCACCTGCATGTAGATGTTGTAACTTACTTAAATATGTGACTTCATTTTGATAAACACAGCAAGGACTCATTATTTTTTTTATAGATACCATTTAAACATTTATAAATGAGCTTGGAAAATGAATGAGTTGTAATTTCGATATTTATCAAAGCATTCCAATTACAATATGCGCGAACATTTTCCAATGCCTTGTTGTTTTCCAGCTCAGTGACCAGATAATATTTGTCCATCGACCCATTGTCCTCCAATTTTTTTTTACTTAAAACTAAATATCCGCTATTTCCACACAGATGCTAGCAACTTCGAGCGAAGCTCTATGACATATGAAAAAGAAGGCGGTATGTAACAAAGCTATCTCATTTCGGCAGATTCAGATTCAGGAATCCATCATAAATAGTGGCATGTAGTATTGAATAATAATAATTTCTTTGGCAACGATTGCAATGTTCACTTCACGATGTCCCTTGCATTTTATAGCCATTGCCACTCGATGGTTAGCGAGTCTGCATCATTCAGAAAGATCTATCATTTTATGAATCTAGAGCACGAGATTTGAACATGAGATGTTGGACAAGAAATTAAGCAAATAGCTTATTTTTGAAAGATTGAATCAGGATCCGGATTCTCTCTCTTCACATGAATTTGGTGTTATCTGCTGAGCTCTACGTTTGATTCTACAAGTTTTCTAGTCCTCTAAGCGTTCTGCACGTATTTTTGTTCAAAAGCAGATAATTCATAAGCGTTGCCACTCGATTGCGAACGAGTCTGCATCATTAAGATAGACCTATCGATCTTTATGAAACTAGGCGCGGGGTTTGAACGTAGATGTTGGATAAGAAATTAAGCAGATAAAGCTTATTTTTGAAAGATTGAATCAGGATCCGGTCTCTCTCTTCACATTAATTTGGTGTTAAAATCCACTGATACTCTATGTTTAAATTCTACAAGTTTTCTAGCCCTCTAAGCGTTTTGCACGTATTTTTGTTCAAAAGCAGATAATTCATGTTTATAAGTATACTTTATTAAACTATAAAATATTCTTTAGATCTCAGAGACATGATTAAACGCAATAAAGATAAAAATTTTAAAGACTTTCAAGCAAGTTGACAAATACAGCTAACCGGTCAGAGGGCTAGAGTAATAACAAAATTGGATGGGGAATGTCTCTTACAAAATCATTCATTGAAGTTTTCAATCAACTGCCATTTGTGGTGAAAAATAATTTTCATTATTTGTGGAAAACGTTTTTAACATGGAACATATTTTTTAAGTATATCGTAGTCGATAGGAAATCGATGTCCATGAACGAAATGAATAAACTAAGAAATTTGTAACGTGGGTATCTGTTATAGATTTTTCGATCCCAATCAGTTACGAAGTCTCAGATATATAGATTAAATACCTTCTTCAACCAAACGTGTTCATTTGTTAACGAAATGAATTCTCAGTCAGGAAACACATTAGTGTAGTAAAAAAAGCATCGACGGGAGGATGTCTTTTCGAAACGGCTGCTGGAATTGAGGGGCGTACACTTACTTACCTTACTCAACTGTGACTTTCTGTGACTAAAGATGTTCTATGTGACTAAACTAGCTCTATGTGACTTTGGCCTATGATCTATGACCTTTCTCTGTAAAATGAATTAATGTGAATAAATCAATTAATCTCAAATGAATTAATTATTAATCTGTTTAAATTCAGTTAATATACCTCTCACAACCGATGCATGCGAGCGCATCGGTCGCTGTGACGTCATCAACATTTTTAATGATGTTCACCGACTTTGAAGCTCGCCTGCGACTAGACCTTACTTCCAAATTCTAAAATTCTTTCTGCAATCTTTAATGTAAACATTTCGCTATTAAATGAAACTAAAACTAACTATATATGTAATTTAGCTGCCGAGCTATAAAAATACCACGAAAAGTGTCATATTTTTTGAGGCTAAATCTCTTAGGTAAGTAAAGACAGGCCATGTCCCCGTTGAAAATACCAATTCTGGTCTTTTTGCCACTAGGCTTAGAAGAATTAATCTTGACCTTTGGAAATATGAGGTGGACATTCCTTGCAGTGTCATTTCCCATTCTTTCTGCCAGAGTTAGGTGGATATGGCAGGAGT
>BGPR01002610.1:73065-83628 GCA_013235015.1 Araneus ventricosus
GTGCAATAATAATAATAATAATACAATATTTTTTTAATATTTATAATTAGAAATAATTGAATGAAATACATAACAACCAGTTCATCTGTGAGAGTTAACTAGGACAGTAAAAGTTTTAGCTATTTTATAGGACAAAATAAGCAAAGAAACAGTCAGTAAGTTTTTAATTTTTTAATTTCCCATTCCTGCCGAGTTTACACAAAGGGTGAAAAGCGTATAACGATTCTGTGGGAAGAAAACTTTATATACGAAAACCATACAAATATTTGTGCAATAATAATAATACAATATAATATTAAATGTCAATAGAAATATAATAAAATACAAGCCACACCCAATCTGGATAGAAGATGCTTTCATAACAATAAATGAAAAAATAAAAAATAAATAAGTATACATTGGAATAAACAAAAGATATAATAAAATAATAAATAAAAAGAAACAAAATAAATTTATAAGACGCAAACCTCATCAAACAGGAGCAAGGAACAAGAGGTGACCTGAAAATAGTAATCAGTAAGTTAGTTTCTGTTTACATGCAATTTAGGTAAATTATCCATTTTATGAGATCAGTAAGTGACAGCCCATTTAAAAGCGAGGCAAGATCAATATGCGCCAACTACCCAAGATTCAAGACAGCCTATGGAGGACACAGAAGGATGCTACAACACCTAAGACAAAAAACAAAGCAGCTAGTGCAACACATAGAAGAAAGCAACACCAAAGATCATCTGGCGAAGGCAACGGAAGAGCTCCAAAAGACAATCTTCGCAGCATGTAGAAAAGCATACAAGATCAAAAAATTTAAACTAAAAATAAACAACAACTGGTAGAACCAGAACTTCTAAATAACGAAAAAAAAAGAATTTCAAGCCCTAAAGAAAAGAACTAACAAGTCTGAAGAAGACAATAAATGGAAATATCAACTGCAATTTGCCAAAAAACAAGCAAAGCTGAAAAGAGAGGCGAAGAAGGCAAAAAGGAATTCTTTCAGGAACACCTGCACCAAAACTACAAAACCATATGCCGGCCTTACAAAGCGGTGGCCAAGCATCCTCCTGCGGATCTCTTCAAGCAATTGGGAAATCCAAGCAGTGGAGGCACAAAATCATTTGCTCTTAAAATACTTCAGGAACTCTACCCTCCATACTAGTTCCTCCACCCAACTGCTTCCCACTAATTCAAGAACCTCAAATTACAAAAACGAGATAAAAAGAATATTGAAAAAAAGCACCAACAAAGAAGACCCCAGGATTCGAGGCAATAGACTACACCGTACTCAGAAAAGTCAACAATAGCTTCCCTGAAATCCTCCACACCTTTTACAATAAATGTTGCCAACTACACTGCTTCCCAGAACCACTGAAAAAGGGAATTATTGTCCTTTTCAACAAGGACGGGAAAGAAGCAGATAAAATTAAGTCCTACAGATCGGTGACACTACTTCCAACCATAGGCAAAGTGCTGGAATAGATCCTTCTCCGAAGACTCAACCACACACTCAAAAAGAAAAACATATTTCATCACAATCAGTTCGGTTTTCGAGAGGGCAGATCCACTGACGACGCCATCCACCAATTGGTTGAAAAGATACAAGATGCTAAAAACAAGAAAATGCACACAATGATCATCTCCCTGGACATCCAAGGAGGTTTTGACCACCTGCAATATAATTCAATTCGCAATAGCCTAAATGAAATCAAATTCCCCTCTCATACAATTGAAATCCTTAAAGATATACTTACTGATAGGAAGGTTACCATCCAAACAGCCCATAGCTCAGTCAACTGGTCACAACAGCAGGGATGCGCACAAGGGTCCTGCACAGGTCCAATGTTCTGGAACCTAGTGGCCAATGAGATCATATCCGAAGAATGGCAGCCGAACGCCCATTTATAAGCCTTTGCTGATGACTTTATCTTCGTCATTAGCGAACCCACGGGATCAGAGCTAAAAGCTACTGCTCAAGCAGCCCTCACGTACACTGGACTGACCAACACCACCTCAAGGTATCTACAGAAAAATCCACCACCATCCTCATCAGCAGATTAGTAAGTGGTCCTCGAGTAAAATGGGATAATCAAATAATTAAAAGTTCTACCTTCCTTAAATATCTAAGAGAAATAATAGACAACAAGCTGAATTGGGCCGATCACCTCATCAACATGGAAACTAAACTAACTCACCTCTTCGAAAACATCACAAGAATAGCCGAAACAAACTGGGGACTTTAAAAAGACCTCAGGAGAAGTCTTTATAAAACAGTGGCAAAGCGGATGATTCTTCACGGAGCTGCAGCATGGGCCTATGCACTATCAGCCAGACAATCCAGGCTATTGAATTCAATTCATAGGAAGTTTCTGCTTAACATCACAGGGGTTATTCCACTGCGCCAACAGCCGCACTACAGGCCATAGAAAGGTTCATACCGCTCCACATCAAAGCAGAACAGGAAGCGGCCTACGTCAGAACAGCCAGACTGCGGAAAACATCTAATTACAACAACATCAATTTCAACCCCAATAACTATGAGGACGGCACAACATCCACCAAATTCCACCCAGCAATTTTTCAACTAGAAGACAGAATCTCTCTACAAAAGTAATCCCTTCCAGTACCCGGTCTCAATATTTACACGGATGGCTCAAAGAAAGACAAAACAGGCAGAGCCTTCTGTGTCATGGAAGAAGACACAATGAAATACGAATGGATGGCGCAACTTAGTCCCTTCAACACAATCTTCCAAGCAGAGCTTCTTGCTATACAGGAGGTTTTTCTTTGGGCAAGAAAGACCAACCAACAGGTTAAGGTATGGTCAGACAGCGAGTAGAGCCACCATTCAATTGCTTCAATTGACACCAAGAGTCCTATTCCTCAACAAACACAGGAAATCTTACTGAAATCAACAAACATTACACTTGGATGGATTAGGGCTCACGTCGGTTACAGCGGTAATGAAGCGGCGGACGTACTAGCCAAGAAGGCAACACAGGAGGGAATCCCCACATACATCCCAGCGCTAAGAAACCATATCAAGATTCTGCTACAAAAAGAGTCCAGCATCAGCTGGCAAAAAAGAATGGGACAATGGAGAAACTGGCAGGAGTTTTCACAACGTTTTGTCTAAAGTCAAGACAACACCTACTCCATGGCAAAGGCCCGAAATAATGTTCGTCACGGGCCAGGACCCATTTCCGACATATCTTAAACGATTCAACATCAGAAACAGCGATTTCTGTGGCTGCAGAAACCTTGGAAACTACACTATGCTACAAGTTGCCTGTTTACAACCTCATACCACCTAACAAAACCTTCAGCTGACATAGAACCACTTTGGTGGAAAAGAGTTATGAACAACAACAATTCTAGGGCGAAAATCAGAAACTCATCCACTTCATCGCGGAAAACGAAACACTCTTTTTTCCAAAAGATGGTGATACCAATTAGCAACAGACTCAATTCAGCCTATTTACTCATATTCTCTCTTCTCCCATACATAAGGCACCACCCTCTCAAATTCAACAACACAAAGACCTGAAAGATTTAACTTACAAAAAATTATATTCTTTTGTTCTAAATGTCCTCTTTTTTGTATCTTTATATAGAAAATGCATTTTTTTGCTTTGGTTTTTTCAATCAAGTCTCACGCATACCCAACAACCGACAGGGAGCCGACCGGGCTCCGAGTTCGGGGGTATGCTGTGGTGTTATGTCCGAAAAAGAATATAATCCAGTACCATGAGAGAAAATACCGCCTTAATGCATGGAATATTCTGAAAATTAAACGTGAACCTCTTTTTTTATCTGCCAACCCTCTTACAAAATCCATCTTTCTTGTCATTAAAAATTCACCTTAACAGCAAATATTCTATGTTGCATATTCAATTTAACCCATAATACGTCATCTTTTATCATCAGCATATCACCTCTTTCACAGTGTTTTAAACCTTTTTATTTTCATACCTTGAACCACAAAAGGAGATTATTTTCAACCAAAAGCCTTTTACTTTCCCTCTTCTCTAACCTATTATAATAGTTTGAGCACTGGTTAGAGAAAAAATTTTCTTCGCAGTGTTATTTGGTTTTGAAACAGATAGGTTAAACTTTTAACATTCTGTTTCTTTGTTGGGAATAAAAATAGTAGAATGAAAGGATTTTTTGCCTGAGTTGACTTTTGTTCAGTGAAGTAATCGTAATTAAAATTCACTTGAAAGAACAACATAACAAGCTAGCCCTGCTTCGGATATTTTTAGCTGTTCATTCTGATTCGATTAGATGCTATATATCCCACCTTTCTATGAAATAATGGGAAAAACGAACATTTGATTGTTTGAAACTTAAATTTGAGAACATTAACGTTATAAGAGAACAACATGAAATATTTTTTGGATTATAAGCTTGTGAACATTAAAAATTTAACTAAAATATGTGTTTGGAGTATATTATAAATTTTATTTCTAGAAGGTTGATCATTTTTCCATTCAGTGAAAATTTAAAAAAAATGATTGGCCGTTTAGGTTTTAATTACTATAATATTTATTAAACACGCATTGAAATTTACAATCAAAATTTCTATTTAATAATGAAGAATATAATTAAAACGAAGTCCCATCGGAAATTTTCTCACATCTATACACATAGTACTTTTTCCACAAAAATATTTTAAATTAATAGCAATAAAGAAATAAATATTTATATTATTGCTACGTCGTTATTCGTAGACAAATCAAGTTAAAATACATGTCGTTTCAGCAGCACTTATTAATGCATTGCTGATATACATATTTGTTTCAGTAACGTGAAAGTATTATTCAGATTTTTATGGTTCAAAAACTTTTTAATTTTTACTAGCTGATATACCCTGCGCGTTGCTCTGAATAAAAGAACTTTCTCGTCTATTTAATGTGAAAAATATTTTTATATAACCCTAAAGCACAAAATCCGTTTATCATTTGAAACGCTTTTTAGTTAAGACTAGCTGATATGTCCGGCGTTGCTATGGATGAAGATACTTTTATGTCTACTATTTTTAATGTAAAAACTATTTTTGGATAGAAAATTATAACACGAAATTCTTTTATCGTCTGAAACGTTTTTCACTTCAAATTTCAATTTATAAATATTGAATTATAAGAAAGGTTCTGACGAATATTTTGGGACAATTAAATTAAATACTTATTTTCTCATTAATAGACAAGTTTTCTGTTTTGTTTTTTTTACTGTTAGGTGCTTGTATTACGTAGTTCCGGTGTAATGCTAAGTCAATGGAATCTTCAAAGCGGAAATGCAACATACAAGCAGATAAAGTCAAGGTTTTTGATGTGCGAAAACAAACCAGAAAACTCGTCCATAGAAATGTAAAAAACCCAGACAATAGTTACTCCTAAAATAAATTATGAATCATTTGCTTTTAAACTTTTCTTTATTGTTCTTCCAGAATTTTGTTAATGTATTCTAGCAACAGCTCTTCGTATTTATTCTTGTTCTTCAACAATAAAAAATTATTACAAATTGTGAATTTTATACACAGTTTAATTTGTGTTTTTAATTATTGAAATGAGAGCAACATATTGAATAGAAAGGAAATTTGTGTCACTAAAAAGCTAATAATTTGAATTTTATTATAGTATAAAAATAATATTTTATGATATAATATTTTCGAAAGATATCGCGGATAAACGCAAAATCTCACTTAATTTTTAATTAACTAAAGTTTTAGTTAACTTCTGGGCTTTTAAAAGTTGACGGCGATCTTTCACTTTTTGATATAAAACATTTACAATAACATACAGAAATAATGGTAGATTAGTTCAAAGTCTCACTGTTGCCTAGCAACGGAGTATCTATAGATTTGCATTGTTTCAAAATCATCTGCATGCAATAAATTATTTATTAAATTTTTAAAAATGAACAAAAAATGAAGAAAATGTTTCACAGATATGAAATTGGTATCATTGAAAAGGTAACAATTAAAGTTTAAGATGGTACAGAATCTTTTGTGGGACAATTTCCTTCAAAGTTACTGCGGGAAAACGGTTTCGGTTAATTTCTAATAAACTAGTAACTTTTCAACTTTGGAAAGTTCTTCCCCTTGTCTTAAATAATAAAAGTACAAAGTTTGGTTGAAATCGGTGCAGTGGTTTAGGAGGAGATTTAGAGCATACATACCTACAATGACTTTTATTTATATTAGGATGAGAATGTCAATTGAACCAATTTTTAAAATCTCTGAAAGCTAATTTTCTGCATAAGCTATTAATATGGTTTTCTAACTAGGTCCGTCAGCAGAAGAGCTTGAAGTGCGTATTTGAAAAGGAAAGATAGGTTTTAATTAATAAAAAATTAACTATATATTTAATAATCATTAAATCTTCACTAAACATTTCCTTAACATTCATAGTATTTCTGTGTAAAATTTGAAAGAAAAATATATTCAGTAGTGTGGATTTCTATAGAGTACGAAATGTTTCAGTTTAATTTATGCACATTTCTTGGATTACAGAAGAAGAAAAAATTAATCAGAAACAAACCATAACTTTAGGAAACAGACTGTAATTACGAAAATTTAGAAAAGAAATAAATATTGATTGGAATTTTTATAATCCTTTGCAAACAGCATCATTTTAAGGTATCCGACTGTTTTAAAATCGTCGTTTTTGATGAAATTATCAAAAACCTTTTTATGACTTAATTTTGTAGCCTGTTTAACCAGCTTTCTAAAACTGTCTCACTTTTTACTCTACGTGAATTACAAATGAAGTTACAGCTGTTTTATTACCGAACTGTAAGCATTATTTTATGTTGCATGAAAACTTTAAATGTGTTTTCTGAGAAATGATATTTTTGAGGAAAACTGTCGACCGTAACAATGATTTCTCAAAAAGTTATTAAAGTGACCACAAGGTCACATATACGCGAATAAATATACCGATACATAGTCTACTTTTTATCACATTTATCCCAAAATTTTTTAGGTATCTGCAATTTTGATTATAAATCCATATGCTAGATTTTATCCATATAGTCTTTTTGTTTTCTATAGTTTAGCGTCCCATATATACGAACGGAGGACAGACAGACTTCCCCTTAAGGTATACGACTGGTTTAAAATCGTCGTTTTTAATGAAATTATCAAAAAACAAATTATGACTTAATTTTGTAGCCTGCTTAATAGGCTTTCTAAAACTGTCTCACTTTCTACTCTACGTGAATTACAAATGGAGTTACAGATGTTTTATTACCGAACTGTAAGCGTTATTTTAAGTTGCATGAAAACTTTAAATGCGTTTTCCGAGAAATGATATTTTTGAGGTAAACTGACGACCTTAACAATGATTTCTCAAAACGTTATTCAAGTATTGATATGAAATTTTCTGAGAATGTTTTCTGTAGTATGCTTGATGCTTTCCTCTAAAAACTAAGGTCAATTTTAAAATCAAATATTATTTTTAAGTGCTTAAATATAAACGAAAAGCATTTTTTATGAAAAATTACCAGTTTAGTAACTATGTTCAGCTATATCGCAAAACTATTTTAAGTACAAGAAATATTTTAGAGCATAACAGAGATAACTGTCATAAAACTGTACTCCTACAAGGATTTATGTATATTTAGAATATGATTTTGTCTATGGCTGTTAGCGTAAGGCAAATATTTTAGTAATTTTTCTCCAAATTTCTCAGTTTTTTAAAAAAGTATTATTTTGAAAGACTAATTTTACAATATTTTCATAGTTTTAAAACATATGCAGTTGAAAAATAACATTAAAAAATATATATAAGTTATTTTTCAAAAAAATGTCTCCGAACGTAGTCGGATACCTTAAAAGAACAAAATAAACAAATTTTGAGTATAAAGCTTTCATTTTAATATATTACAATAGAATTAAAAATATATATATAGAATGTTAGTGAAACATAGTAAGAATGATACTGTAAAAATGTTACAAACAAACATACTGTTTTGGAAAGTGCGATAGGATTTAGTCAGTTTAAATTATAATTTTTCAAATGATATAGATATAAAGGATTAATTTATATTTAATTTCTTTCTATACAACAACAAAGTATAAATACTAATGAATAGAACGATAAAAGTAAATATTGACTTTATAATATTATCGAACACAAAAAGATTACCAAGTAACAGCATTTGTGCTCTTTTGTAAACCGTTTTTGGCGTCATTAAAATTTCACTGTATGAAGCTTGATTTATTTAATTATTATTTCAATTGTTCCATCAATAAGCCATCCTTTATCTTCATTTTTAAATACATTTTCCTTCATCCTTTTAAACATTTTTATTTTGATATCTTCCGGCACAAAAGGAGAAAATTCTGAGCCAAAAGCATCGCTTCTGCTTTCTCATTTCTCTAAGCTATAATAAAATCTTAAGATTCAGTTAGAAAATAAAGTTTGTCTGGTAGTGTGTTATTCTTTTGCTAAAGCATTTCAGGTTGAATTTCTAGATCTTTGATTACTTGAGGCGAAATAATAGGGTAGAAATTAAAGAACTGGAGAAACTATTACTTCTTCTTTGAACGCAAGGTTGCTTAATCATTGTTCCGTGAAGAAATCGGAAATAAAATTCACTCGAAAGAACTGGATAACAATCCATTTTATTTTGGATATTCTAGGCTGGTGACTTTTTGTCGCAGTTAACGGTAATTTCCTAACGATTTTACGTCCTAATAATTCAAGGAAAAGATCAGTTTGATTACTATCTGCAGATTAAAATACTGCGGTTTTGGATAAATTAAAATAACACAAAGAGAAACTTTAAAATAAGAAACTGCAGAATTCATCTGAAAAGCTTAACATGAAATAGCTAAAAGAATTTGGGCTACAAACTTAGGTTATGTCTAAATCCCGATCCTTTGTTCACTTTTTTATAAAATTTTATATATAATGTATATGCCTTGTTTTTGTCCTTCTACCACCATTACCAGTTTGACAATCATATCTGAGGTGCCTCACATAGAAATAAATTAACAGATTATTAATCCATTTTTTCTATTGTGAAATGCTACTTTTATGTGAGAACCTTCCGATCATTTTTTTTTTCAAATTTTTAAATTTTTAATGAAACATTCGTGTTTTTAATTAAAATAAGTTATAAATCTAAGAATTCCAATGTAATTTCATTGGAAATTTCACAGACTTTTAAAATATAGAGAATTTTTAGCAAAATTTTAGTGAAAATTTGCACTTACGCCATACCTCCTCTAACAAGATCTATTGAATATATTTCATCAATATTTGCACAGTATATAGCTAACATGCTTATCTGTGTTATGAACTAAAATATTTTTAATACCACAAAAAGGTTTGGAGATATTCCAAACTTTGAGAACAAACTCGATTTTTTTAAAAATAAATCACCGATTTTTCTCACTAAAAAGTCATTAAAATAAACAAATATAGGCAGAGAGCTTAGATTTTAGTTCAAAACATAGCTGGAAACAAATAAAACCTTTTGGCCAAATTTCATTTTAATATCTTAAAAACATTTTCCAAAATGATGTTTGCCGCGAAGAAAAATATCGAAAAACACAATTTCTCAGAAAACGCTTTTAAAGATTTTCATAGAGTACAAAAAATTTTGTACGCACTTCAGAATCTTAAAACTCGCCATATTTACAAGTCACACCCCCTGTACTTGATTTTAAATGACTTTTGTGTTCTTTCAGCTTTTTAGATTTTTCTTAATAATTTTGTGTAGTAGATAGTGAGTGACGTCTCGATATCTGAATTAGCTTTTCGTCAATTTCCAAGTAATTTTTAAGCATCAATGGACAAATTTACATTTCAAAACTCTTGATAACAGGTAACAGTTCAAAATAAATGGAATTAAATTATGAAACTGCAATTTGAGAGCCAAAAAAAATTTTTACTGTTGTGTTGTATTTTTTTAAAGAAAACGTCGCCAAAAACCAATGAAATAAAAATAAGAAATGGAAGCTTAAATCTATATTTTTAGACATACATTGTTTTATATTGTTCGAGAATTAAAAAATAGTTGCTCAAACTAATTGCTTGTATTTTTAAGGCTCTTTAAATTGCTACTTCCGGTATCAGAATTGTCCCTCCGGTTTATTATTTTTGCTATAACTTTACTTGTAACTTGTAATTATAGTAGAAACAAAAATAAAACATTTTTATATACATAAATGTATGGCCTATAAAATGAACAAATAAAACAAATTTCGAAAATTTGCAGCAAAGCGAGGAATTTAGGGTAGTCACATGCCTTAGTACTTTTTGACTAAGAAAATACAATCGAAGAGAATATCATTGCAATTACTATAATTTGTAGATACATAAAGCAGGTTGCTACATGATATTAACGTTATATAAAACCATTCCTTAATAGCTAATGATTGAAATGATTTATGAAAGAGTTATACGAAAGGCAAATATTTAAATGAAAGAACATCTATCATAAAAATAGTAATTAACAATTTCATTTTACACAATTATGAGAAAGATAATAAATAAAGTAAAAATTTCTTTCATATTAATACATAAAAAATTAAGTGAAAAAATAAGATATAATACATAAAAA
>BGPR01002610.1:83638-169104 GCA_013235015.1 Araneus ventricosus
GAAAAAATAAGATATAATACATAAAAAATTAAGTGAAAAAATAAGATATATTGGTTTGAAACAAAATACTGAATTGTTGAAATCTTTACTAATTGTCAGTTAACGCAAATTAACACATCTGAAGTCTTTTTAATTAGAGAAAAAACAAACTAAAAATGAAAAATTATAGACTTAAAAACAGATTGCATTTACTAGTAGGAGGTAATAAAGTAGAAGTTCATTTGATAGTAAATCAAATTATAAAACACTCTCTTGTAGAAATAATGTTTTCAAATAGCGAATGTATTCTTGATAAAATCGATGCTGGCAATATCTTTTCAAACATAGATATCAATAAATTTTCATCTGATAGTCGATGTTACGACATCTATTTCTCTAGTCATTAAAAAATTCGCTGTTCGAAATAAGAATTCTAAAATTCGGATTCCATCAATAATATATCTTTTACTTTCACCCAATATGCATCTACTTTCGATATCCCTTAAGCCTTTTATTTTGATTCCTTGAAGCGGAAAAGGAGATTACTCTAAGCTAAAAGCATTTCCTTTTACTTTCTCCAACTATTAATAACCTCTTAAGGCCTTGTTTGCGAATAACATTTTCCGAACTGGTTTTTCTCCACTTGCGTAGCGTAAGTATTTCGGACTTGAATATCCACTATTCTGACTCTTTGCAATTAATAAAAAGGCCAAAAGCGAGGAATATATGAAAAGCTACTTTATTACGCTTACTTTGTTCCGTGAATTAGAAGCCAATAAAATTCACTCGAAAAAAATTGAAAAACAAGCTATTATTTTTTGAATAATCTAGACTGGCGCTTTCTGATTAGATTAACGGTTAATAGAGAAAGTTTAATATTCCAATTTTTGATTTTTAATTGTCTGAATCTAAAAATAATTTAGTTCTATTATGTATCTATTATGAACAGAGAATCGACATATAAGATACAACGAATCCCATCTTTGATTTAAATATAAAATATTTAACCCTCTGAGCGGTTAGTTATTTTCAGGTACTACCTTTAAAAACCTAATTACTTTTATAGTGAATAATTGGATCTTAATTGTGTTTAATCAAGTGTCTGATATCTTAAGAGTATTTCATCCGTGGTAGTTTAAGAAATTATACACATGAGCATGATTACCTGCTTTTGATAGCAATATGAGAAAAGGAAAAAAATACGTGTGAAACGCTTAGAGGGTTAACAAGGGTAGAAAATCACCTAAAATTCGATTTAAAAAATCTTCAAGCAACATTCTAATTATCTAAGCGTACCTATCTAAATTACAACCATCTACAGTACAAATTCCCTCTGAGGTTATCTTTGTTTTTTGGCTTTCTTTGAATGATATTGATTTCCATCTGCAGTACAAGTTGTAGAAGTCAAAACTGAATTTTGAATTTCTGTATATATGTTAAATTCCAATTATAAACTTTTGAAACACACGTAAGTGCAATATGCTTCAAGTAAGTGGTATATCATTTGTTATAAATCATTCTATTAGAATTCGAGTTTCCTATTAATTAGAATAAAAGAATTATTTAATATTCTTCAAAATTTTCTCCTCCTGCTATTGCTAATAATCATCGATTTACAATAATGCAACTGAGTTTATGAGAAATTCCTGATTTTTAAGATGAACAAATTGGCCTGATCACGTCAAAAAGTTAGTTAATACAAATTTTAACCTCAAGCATCGTAGCTGGGTATCGCACAAATTAATGAATAGTTAAACCAGAATAAAGCAGTCATTTTATAAGATCATTTGTAATCATATTGAACCAACCGTTATGATAATCATTGCTTTTAATCGCAATGTTCCTTTATGCACAATTGATCATTTCATTCAATAAAAAATTCGTGATTAAATATTCTGAAATACATTTTGTTAAAAAAATAATTATTATTGTAATTTTAAATTACCAGGCATTAATAAAAATTTCATCTTCTTTGAGTTCTCTGATGCCGTAAATGTTTTTTTTTGCCCCTTCGAACTCTGTGCTGCTCTTGCGAACGAGGGTCGTTAGTAGGGAGTTTTTAGAATTTTAAACTATTTTGACCCCTCTCCAAAGCCCTTCACTCCCCCATCCGGGGTAACTGTTTTTAAAATGTATGGTAACCCTAGTTATACTGTTATAGGAACATTCCACTACAACCGTTTTCTGCTTGCAGGGAAAGCCCCTAAAGGCGTAAGCAGGAAACGAGCTACGCCCGCTCTGCCCAGGCATTGGGGTCAAAGGAAGAGCGGTAGCTACGACAGCAGACGGAAACTGAGGTCGGAGTCCTAATAGCCATCACCGACCATTGCCCAACTCCTCCCAAAGTTGGTACGTCCCGTCATCAGAGTGGAGATACTTGAACCCCACACCATTATTATCCCCATCAGGGAAGCGAGAACCCGTTTTTCATCGACGTACTCATGCTGCCCACCTTTAGGTGTCTCCTAGAGGCGTGAGGATCGCTAATGTTTAGGTTTAACCAGTCATGGTGTCTCAGAAAAAGAAATCTCAATATGAATAAAATCATATGTCAGCGATGAGGCAAAACATGCTATATTTTAACATTTTGCACGCGATTGGTTAGTGCTCATAATAATAAACGCGAGCTTCAATCAGGTGTCTAAAACTTAAGGGTAGGTCAGGAATACACCTAAAGCTCATGTTTACTTAGAAATATGTTGCAGAAAGGGGTGGATCTGACATTGAACCAGTAGTCTGTGGTGTAATTGATATTCCGACCTGGGTTGGTTATAAGATATTAGCTACATTATCATAGAAACGCGTGGTGAATAGCACAACTGGCATCTGAGAGCGTTTGGGAACCCGTGAGTAAAAAGACAATATGGTAATATTGTGATTAATATGATGGTTATTATTATTATTATTACAATATGATAATTTGGTATTATTATGATGGCAAGCCATCATATTAAAGCAAAACTAAAAAATCGAGGTTTCAACTGGACCTTTTGAGGGAATTTTTTCTTCAGCTTGCACATACTCTTAACATAGGCCTTGGACGGTAGAAATTATAGGACATTATTGGAGAAAATATTTCTATAGTTACGTTTTGCCTGACATTCACCGTAATATAATCCCTTTAAAATCTGCTTTTTTCTTTTCCCGTTGTTTCATTTGTACCTACTAGCGGTTGTATTTGGTTTTACAATAATAAGGGCCTATGTCTGTGAGTGCCTTATCTACAATTAAAGATGGGAGAATTATAGTTTCCCTCGTAGGTATAGAAATGATGTGAGGCTGGGTGAAGATTTCCACTTCGATGATAGGACATACCTCCTGTGGAAGGTTTTGATCATGGCCGGCGATGATGATTAGGAATCAACACTCAGTTTCCAATTGCTGTCGTGAAGACATCATTCAGACTTCCCCGAATGCTACAGAAGGATGGAGGTAACTCTTTGCCATTCCATACCACTAAAGTTTGTCTTTTGTATTGGACGCAACTGCGACACAAGAAATAGAAAGTTTCGTAAGAAGAAAGAAAACGGAAGTATCTCCATTGGGGAGCACAGCATATAGTATCTTCCACTGGTAATGTTCATCGTTTTAAATATTATTAGTAGAATTGAACCGAGAAGTAACGAACATTTCATGAAACATTTTTCAAAAAGTAAATGTAGTTGACTTAAATTCATTTTAATAGCACACATTAGTATACCATTTCTTTTACTCATGCAAGAAAGGTATGGACGTTAAAAATTAAGAAAATAATATAAAGAAGAAAAGTGAAACTGAAAAAGAGAAAATAAAGCAAAACCTGTCCAAGAAATCCCGTTTCCCAATAGTTGTATCCGTCACAACTGCATATTATGAGCCTTCAATTTAAGTTTAATTTATGCTTCTGTAAAGAAACTAATATATTTAAAGAATGTTTTTATATTGCCTCATTTGCAGCTGTCCTTATACCTTTTTACTCCAGATTAAGATTACATCAGGCGGTTCTTGTCAATGCCAATTCAGCGCCATAATCACACCATCATTGGGCTGATCCCGTGATCAGTACCTTCAAATTTATGAATCAACGTATGCTCGCAGAGGTTTTCTTTTCTCACCGCTTAGTGAAGAGCTTCAAACCCCTCGTAACTTGAACAGTTCTCCAAAGTGATGCGTGATTTGAAGGTCACCACTTTTAGAAAGTTGCACAGAAATAAGTTATATAAATCACAATATAATTCACAGTATTGAATATATATGTAAATATTTGTTCATATATTCCAGTATCTGGAATGTTTTTTTTTCTTTCCTTCTTGTTTAACTTTTTCTTATGTTTTGTCAATTTCCATGATCGTTTTCATACTTAAGCTATTTTACCGCATTCTTTTTTGTAACAGTTTTCCAAATTGTGTTTGTCATCCTTTTACCTCAAAAGTCCTGACCTTGAATTGTATCCCTCATGTTACCAATCCCTTGTTTTCAATAGTTGGTTGGTGGTCTTAGTAAGATTCCACTTCCTGTCCATTCAAATCGCTTATAAAGAGTCATTAGGACTCTAGGCACGGGGGGCAGGGGGCTGTATTATGTTATGTCCTTATATGGTTGCCATTTAGCGTTTCAGATAATGGACATACACTATATGCCCAAAAGTATCCGGACACTTGCAGATTTTCACAGTTTTTAGAATTTCTCCAGAATGGTTTAACTGACTGCCTTTAAACTTCGGACATGTAAATAATAGACAATAACTCACATTTTACATTGAATATTCGGTCCTGAGGGCAATTAGGGGACCTTCTAAAAACTGATGAAGACAAAAAGGTTTTTTGCCCACCCCTCTTCACAGAATACTGATAACAAGATGAAACTTTCAGAAATGGTAATGTATAATGCACATAATATTTATAGGAATTTTTGTAAGCACAGCACAGATATTTCTGAAGATATAAAGGTTTTCTTAAAAAATCTCAACTTTTCCCACCTGTTTTTTGCTTATAACATGCAGAGTTTTCTGTTATATTATACGAAACTTACAGAAAAGATGACAATATGTTAAAAAAGCATTTTGTAGAAATTTGGAAAAGAATGTTTAAATATTACAGGAATTATGAGCATTCTTAGTAAATAATGTTTTACTGCGCATGCGCGAAACATAGTGTGGTTTTTCTTTCACAACTTTAAAGCCAGATATATAGGGCAACTTATATAAAAAAATTCAGTTCAATATCATTAGTATTCTAAAAGATATCGGCATTATAACGAGCAGAATTTTAGCTCCTGTCGAAGAGAAGCTAAAAGACGAGGGGTTGTACACAAATTGATATTGTTCAGACTTGTATCTTTAAATAGTCATATTGAATTGTATAGTGGTTAGAATTTGCTGAATACCCATGAACAAATCTAATATTCGTAACTAATAAAAAAATATCAATGTAGAATTATTAAGATATTTTAAGAAAAGAAATTAATTAGGTAAACAATCGATTCGCCATAAAAGAAATATATTTAAAAATATTGTTTGGCCGTAAAATTGTAATATGCAACTTGTTAATAATAACGTAAATAATATAATTAAAGTAATAAAATTTTTGTTATTTATAGTGCGTAATTAGCTGGAATTTAAGTTATGCACCTAATTGATAAGTCTTCATGGGTATTCAGCAAATTCTAACCGCTATACAATTCAATATAATTATTTAAAGATATGTTTAAAAAATATCAATTTGTGTACAACCCCTCATCTTTTAGCTTCTCTTCGACAGGAGCTAAAATTCTGCTCGTTATAATGCCAATACCTTTGAATAGTCATGATATTGAACTGAATTTTTTTATATAAGTTGCCCTATATATCTGGCTTTAAAGTTGTGAAAGAAAAATTACACTATGTTTCGCGCATGCGCAGTAAAATATTATTTACTAAAAATGTTCATAATTCCTGTAATATTTGAAAATTCTTTTCTTAATTTTTACAAAATGTTTTCCTAACATATTGTCACCTTTTCCGTAAGTTTCGTATAATATAACAGAAAACTCTTCATTTTATAAGCAAAGAACAGGTGAGAAAATTTGAGATTTTTTAAGAAAACTTTTATATCTTCCCAAATATTTGTGCCGAGTTTACGAAAATTCCTGTAAATATTATGCACATTATACATTACCATTTCTGAAAGTTTCATCTTGTTATCAGTATTCTATGAAGCGGGGTGGGCCAAAACCGTTTTTGTTTTCATCAGTTTGTAGACAATCCCCTAATTTCCCTCAGGACCGAATCTTCAAAGTAAAATGTGAGTTATTGTCTATTCTTTACATGTCCGAAGTTTCAAGGCAGTCAGTTAAACTATTCCGGAGAAATTCTAAAAAATGTGAAAATCTGCAAGTGTCCGGATACTTTTGGGCATATAGTGTATTATGATGCTATTTAAATCATAAAGATATTATTGACTTTGATATACAGTGAAACCTGTGTATAACAATAGAGTGTATAACGATAAACATGCCCATAATGATATTTTCTTTGGTGCCGGAGGAATTCCTATTTATTCAATATATTTTCAACCTCTCTAAAACGTTAATCACTTTTAGACTCACCTGTCGATAACGATAATTTTATCTCTTTACAAAGCTGATACAGTACAATCCCGATTGATGTTTCTTGGAGAACGACAGCCTATGGTCAAGAATGTCAGAAAACAGAAGAATTGGGAGAAGGGGGCTAAAACTGGAGCCTATTGTAACAAGGGGGTCCTAGATGGATCTATAGATTGGATGTAAACAGATGTTTGTTTCCTCTGACTCTTGGTGTGCACTAACCTGTTCATTCGGATTTAAAACTTCGGATTGAAACTTGTTCACAGAGATTCACTTTTGTTGAGTTAACACATTGATACTAGGATGGCGAGGCGTAAAATCGTATTTGAAGAAAAGCTATTCAAATAATTTCGGAAATTGATAAATAACTAAAGCACTTTGATGCCGCTAATAATATGGGATTTTTCAGCCGCCGACAACACCGTTTTGGAAGAAAAGAAAAGACATTGTCAAAAAAAGTAAAGTGGATAGCAAAAGAAAAAGATTTAAATGTACCGTAAATGACGAGGCTGACAAAGTTCTGAACTAAAAATTTCATTTCGATGTTCTTAAAAAAGTTTAAATATAAAATTTTAGATCAGTGTATAAAATTCTATATATAATATGCTTATAAAATACAATTTTACATCAATGATTATTTGTAAGATGAATCAATAAGCGCAATAAAATATATTATTACATCAGTACATGCACACACATACACATTGGATGTGCAAATCCTCAAACTGTCTATAAAAATAACCTGTCTCTAACAATATATTTTTAGGTCCTACAATATCGTTAAAAATAGGTTTTACTATGCAACTTAATTTTCCTTCATTTTAAGTACTTAAGATTTTATTTCAATGTCGCTTACTTTTTCATAAGTCTTATAAAATTTCTCACATATGAAAAAGATGCTTAATTAAAAGTTGTTGTTCTCATTACATATTTTAACTTTCTAAATTCTATATTCAAAACAAACATTAAAAAAACTTATCGATAGATATTATCAGTGCCTTCAAATTAGTTACATAAACTTTCAGAATAATATTTATTTTATTTGCAACCATTTAATAAAATGGTTAGAGAAGAAAAACTGGTAATAAATAGCTTAGTGGGGAGGCCTTTGAAGTGGTTAATATCTGATTTCTGAAATAAATAAATAGCTGGCTCATTAGTTAGTGGAAAGTTAATAAGTGACAAAAAAAACTTACTGTGAAAAAAAGATAACATTTTATTACTCAGACTTCAAATATTTATTTCCAATAATTTCTTAATCTTTCAGACTTCGCATTTTTTTATTTCGTTGCGTGAAGTACTGTAAAATATTTAAAGTTCTTTTTCCGGTTCCAAACCCATTAGTTAAAAAATTAAACAATATAAAGCCAAGGGCATTAGTAATTAGCTTTTTAAACCTATTTAAAAGGTTGTTTGACCGTCGAAGACATATCAGTAATTATGTTTATTTGAATATAAGCTATTAAGTAATATTTATTCCTTCTATCGTCAGTCTAAATTACCTACAAATAGGTATAAAAAGGAAATGTTAATATGGAATTGAAAAATCGAAGCCTAGAAAATTTCAAATCCTAACACACAATTTGATACGCCAGACTATCAGAAGATTTTCATAATAAAACAGTTAAGTACCTTCGTATTTCCCGAATCAAATAGAGAAATTAATGTAATAATTTCCGAATGATGCATTATACGGGATTTTGAGGGGAAATAAAAACCTAACAGGAGAAACCAGATTTCAAAAAGAAAAAGAGGATTTATTTTTATCTTATGTAAATTAATGTCGTAAGTAAAAAAAATATATGTTTGGAAAAAGTAATATGATAAAATGGACTTAATTTGTTAGAAAACAATATCACATCATTACTATAAACGTAAAAAATTAGAACAATTAATGAGTTAAACGCACGGTTCCAACGCATTTTTTTGTACTTTTCTCTTTGAAACTAAAGCAAATATATCTCAATTTTACTTTAATAGCTTGAACTTTTTCGTTTTCGTTTATGAAGTTTCTCACGCAGGAAAACTTAACTTATTACAGATTATGAAAATGCTTATGCGACTAATTACATTCAGAAAATTAGCATTAACAAAAACAATGCTTATTACTGACAAAGACTTATGTTGTAATTACGTAACATTTGAAAAAGTTTTACATAAAAAAATATTTTTCTCCATCGACAGTAACATACCTTATTCTGTAAATAAGAATTAATATCAATTAGTTAAGTTGATCCATTTATATAAGTTTTTGAAATAAAGTTTTTGACCCAACAGTTAGTGCGTAGTTAATTCAAACTGCTCTGTATCAAATTTCAGATTTAAGCGAATAGTGAAGTATTTCGTTAGTTGTTTTATTACTTTTTACATGCATTTTCAGTAATTTTAAGAAAGCCTTCAGTCTATTGAGCAGTTTAGATCTAGCATATATCCGAAGAACACATTTTTGTGGTACTGTATTTATTCAAAATATTTATTTAAATACTATATACTGAGCTGTTAACATAAACTTCCGTTAGATATTTTGGTTTTCTTTTAATTTTAAGACAACGGCCTAGCAATAAACTAAAGGGCAGAAAATAATAAGTTCTGAAAATACTTGTTTAAAACTTCGTTATTCAAAACATAATTATAATTACGATGAATTATTTTTATTGTATTTTCATCTTGATTAAACGTCAGATTAGAGAAAATATGAATTTGAGATTTAAATTATGCTTTTCAAATGGCCCAAGAATACGAAAGAAACAAAATAATTCAGGAAATTAATCACGAGGATCACATGGAAACGCATTGAAATGCTACAGAATTTTTTAATATCAAAAGAAAGATTAATTTGTTTTAATAATGGTAAAGTACAAAATGACTTTTTTATGAAAGGCCTTGAAGATTAAAGTGTTATCAGTTTACAAGAATGTCAGCTGATCCCTGCTTTCTTAACATATACTTTGCACCAACGATACAGTACTTAAACGCAGGTATCAGATTCGATGGGTACTAAGTTGGTATATAGAGAAAGCAAGTTGCCGAATTTAGACTACCTGGACATTTTTCAATGTATCGTGTTAGAGAATTAATGCTAAGAAAAATCAAATTATAGAATTTATTTTTACTTTATTTCTCTTAAAAAGAATGATTAAATATAATTTCTCCTTAAAGGAATGTGATTAACATTTTATGAAATACACTTTTAATTAGTTGAAAAAACTTTAATAAATGTGTAATCGGTATAGCTAGAATAATCTTTTGCCTGGATTGGGCCACTGGTTTCCTTAATCAGACTACCGATTTCTTTAAGCACAATAAAGGCAAAAATATTTTTTAATTCTGAAATTCACACTAGCCTACAATACATGTACGCAAGTATGACATTTTATATATGGCATCTATTCTTCTTTGTCCTTAGTCTCCTCAAGTATAACATAAAACTATATAATGTTAGTTATTGTTCTTTTCGAACCAACATTTGATGTCTTTAATGTCTTTTTATTGTTTGTTTTGCTTTGGTGTGTTCCACTTATTTATGAGGACTACTACAGTGCATGTCAAAAGTTTAAGCATAACAATAATTTTAAAACATAACTTCACATATGCATTTTATTTCAACTTGTCATTTATATGTATGCAAAATTGCAAATTAAAAATCATATTAAACTTTATTAACTTTAAAACTTTATTTTTGACCAGAAGTTTTGAGAATGGAACGAAAATTGCTGCGTCAAAAGTTTAAGCACAAAACTTCTTTTATGCAAATTATTGAGATCACACAAGAAATAGCGCACGTGTATGATATCTGGGTATATAAGAAGAACCTGATTGTTTGTTTGACATTAGCTCAAAATGGTTTGGTCCAAAGAATTTTCCTATTAGGGAACATAAATAATCTGGTGTATGGGAGCAGAACAGAAGTCATTTTCGCTGAAATTGCAGCTGCTTTAAAGAGGTCAAAACGTGGAATCTATCAAATATTAGCTCGTGCTAAAAACTTCAAACGAAAATGTAGTTCTGGAAAGCCACGAGCGATCAGTTCTCGGGATGACATTCACATCAGAATCTTGGCTTCAACTAGAATTTTACTCTTTTAGAATCGGGGTATATGAAAAACCGCAAGATACCTCGATTACCTGGCTTGACACCACACCACAAAAAAGCTCGACTACAGTAGACCAAACAGCACATGTCATTTGGTGATGTGTGACTTACTGTTCTAATCAGCGATGAAAAAAAAATGAATTTGGACGGACTTGATGGATTTGCCTGCTATTGGCATGATCTTCGAAAAGAAGTAAGAAGTATGTTTATATGACAACATGGTGGTGGATTTCTGATGGTATGGGCAGCAGTTTGTTTCAATAATCAGACGTCCCTAGCCTTACTCAGGGTCTAAAACAATCTGGAAACTTCCAAGAGACACTTGCAAGTCATTTGGTTCTCCTTGTTGAAATTTTCGGTAAAACAGATTTGGCTTTTCAACATAACAACCCTTCATTACATACCTCCAAATCTACGTCATAGTGGCTTAGCTCCAACTTGGGGTCAGTTTTGAGTAGTCTAGCCCTATATCCAGACTTAACTTGATAGAAATTGTGTTGCGTAAATTCAGAAATTTATTTTATCAAAATATTAAGCACTATTCTTCAGTTGAATAACTGAAATTCTCCTTTGAAGATACGTTTTGTTTGAAATACAGCCATAACAAATACAGAACTTAGTGTTATCGATGGAAAACCATGTATTCCATGCACTTCAATAAAATGGAGCAATAATCAAGTATTAACATTTTATTTTTACTCGAACTGAAAGAAGTAAATTTCTTGTGTGCTTAAACTTTTGACACACCTATTTTTGTACGTAATTCGATGGTTGAAAATAAAGTTTAAACTTTGATTGTATCAAGTATAATTTCAATTCCATACCTTTTACATATATGAACACTGAATAAAATAAAGTGTATATTTTAAAGTTTTATTTTAAAATTATCGTTGTGCTTAACTTTTTGACACGCACTGTAGTGATTTTAACTGATTTCTGGGCTAGTTGAAGATAGTAGCTGCTTTGATTTAAATTTTTCTATTTAGGCAATTATTGTAATTTAATCCAAGCATTTGTTAGATGAAAACAAAAAGAATCCCCTTACCTTATCTTCACAATACATTAATAAAAATATCATCGTAAATTGTTTCCAAACAAGTTTTCTATCTGAGAATGTAATAACATATTTTACTGCTTGCTTTAAAACAATTTAGGAGCTATTAGACTTTTGTTAAAATATTGAACTGATGATATCTAACTATAACCTTGTAGATATTTCGCTTAAAATGATTTCATACATGACATTTACATTGTTGCAGCCTTAATTTCCCATTTTATGGCCTCCATATTTCATAGAATTGAACTCATGATACCGCTCCAATTTGGAAATTCTCACCTACGGCCAATCATCCACAAAATCAAGTGTAGAAAAAGTAATCCTCGATCCACCAGCGAACATTGTCCCTCCAGGTGACTGCTGCCAAGGGCAAAAAAAAATGCGTATTGATTTCTCTCTTTGATGCTTGAAATAAAATCAGACTAATTATTAGCAGAACTGTCTAAAACATGTTATTAATTTAACTGAATGAATAAATAAGTTATAAAACTACAATTTTTTTTTCGAAACATAAATACAAGAAAAAAAATTACATAAATACAAGAAAAATTAAATGGAGAAAGATATTTCTGCATTCGCGCAAAAGCTGCGTCAACAAAAAAGCAAAACATCAATACAAACATGAAAGACAAAAAAACCTTGAAAAATATCAAGGAAAGACCCTTGTCAGGAGGAGAAGCCAGCACATGATATTAATTAGTGTTTTTTTCTGATGAATGAGATACGAAAAATCGTAAAAATTAGTCGCTATCCCCCCAGGAAACACTAACAGTGAACTGTTAGTTTCACTATTAGTGTCAAGTGATATTTTCACTGTTAGTGCTTTTTTTGGGGGGGGGGGGAGCGATTAAATTTTAAGGTTTTTGTTATGTCGTTCAGCAGAAAAAAGCACTGATTAATATTAAAGGCGGGCTTCCCCTCCTGACGGGAGCGTCGCCTTGATATTTTTCAGGTTTTTTTTGTCTTCCTTTTGTCGTATTTTAGTTTCATGTTTGTATTGATGAACGAATAAATACCTTTATTGAACAGTTTTGGGATTAGAAGCATCGTAACATTGTCAGTAAATGCAGTTTCAGAAATAATCTACGGAAGTTCAAATTATCAAGGAATTTTACTGGTTTATTTCATTAAATTTGTCTGAAAGCTGTTAGTTTTTTTCATTACAAACAGGAACATGTTGTAATAATCAATGTAAAAAAAGGTGAGTGTAAAATATTGCATTCTTGAATTAGCAGTAAATCAGAAAGTTATAGGTCAACTAATAAAAACCCTAATCGTTCAACCTTGCAATTGCAGGCTTCGAAATAGTTTCCTTTATATACTATATTATAGAGCTTCCTACACCTTATATATGCTATATTGTAGAGCACATAAAAACAGCCAGAACTTGAACATTCATTGTGGAAATTTCAGCAGCTATTTTACGACATAACAAAAATAAGTGACATTAAATGAATTTTCGATCTTCAAACTAATTTTTTAAGGTCAAAATTTATATTACTCTTTTGTTTACAAAGCAATATAATCAAGTCATATTTTTGACATGAAAGCATAATTTTTACCTTTTAGTTGCTGCTGCAAAATGTAAGTTAAATAAAAGGCGAAAAAATTGTCTTATGGTCAGTAAACTGCCATTTGAAGGAAAACTTCTTAATTTAATGCATGGAAAATAAAAGGAAGCAGGAATTACTCATTTCCGACCTACGAATTTTGAGGGCGCTCGTATAAATATGGAGTGGGGGTGGAAGAGTAGATAAAAACATTTAATTTTTAATAAAAGAAAGTAACAAATACAACATTTATTCTTTTCAAAACACGTTAAGTATTACTATCTTGGTAGGGCTTAAAGTCATTAAGAAGTACTTCTTGAAAAAGGTTAAGTATTAGTACTTAATTTCTAATATAATAACATTAATGTTAAAATAAAAATAATATTAACATAATTTCATTTTACTTAATTTAATTTCAACAAATTTATTTATTATCGCATTTAAATTTTAGTACTCGTATAATTTATTTTCTATGCAAAGCAACATGGACAATAAATTAAACGCATTGTAAAATAAATTATAACACAGGGCCCATAGTTTTACCTGTGCCATTGCTGAAGTTTTGTATCATTATAAGCTTTGAAAGTTGGAACTAGTTAGTGGTTAACGGAACTCTGTTAATATATTCCTCGAGAAAATGCTTAATTAGGGAAATGCGTTTGCACAATGGCGAATTTTTAAGGCATTCCAAAAAATGAAATATCTCATATTTCATTATAGAAAACTTTACAAAATTCATTTATTTTTTCAAATGAAAATTGGTTTGAATTACATTACACAATAAAAAAGCAATGTTAGAAATTCTGTTTGAAATTTATTTTGAATAATTTATTAAAATTAAACAAAAATTCCACGAAAGAATTCTGGCATCAATGAAAATATAATTTTTTTTAAAATTTAAAGTGTTGTGAAAATAATCTTGTGTGATAAATAAATAATTTAAATAAATAATTAAAATTTCAAATAAATTTTAATGAAATAAGAATCTAATGAAATTTTTGAGAAACCTTTCTCTTGCGCACTCACTATCCACGCAGTAAGTACTGGCCACATTTTACAGATGTAAATTTATACAATAAAGCGATTTGAATAATTTTTTTATCGTTTATAAGATGAATTGCAGACAGCATGTCACCAAAAAATATAATATTAAAAGGCATAAAAAACATATCTGAATATACATATTTACAACATTGTAGAAAGAAGTAATTAGTTCTTTAATCAGTCTTTAATGAATGCCATTGTTTTAACCATTCATTTTAGTAGAAAAATAGTAGACACTTTTTTGTTACAAACGATTTAGCGGAAACTGTAGCTAATACTTTTAACCTGGTATCGAAAATGCGCCGAATATTTATATAATCAACATGACAGAATTAGAAAATATGTGGTTTAATACGGAAATTATTATTTCGTAATCTTTGCCATATATTACATGTTTTTTGAAATTATTTTTTAGTGATTTTTATCAAAGCGCTTCAAAATATATCCTTAAGAGAGTACAATACAGGCTCATGTTGGGTTCTTTTTAGTTCTATGAATAAACACAATTCTAAATTAAGTAGATCCTCCATCTATATTTACACTTTCAGGGAAATCATTGTTTATAAATATTTTCTTCATCGATATTAAATACATTGCGAATTCTCAATCATACGTATAGCAAAAATTACCACTTTCTTTAATAAATATTGTTTTATGTATAATTTTCTTTTAAATCTAATATTGAGGTTCAAAATTAATTCCCTGTTTCTTTCATTAAAGCACTGCTTTTAAAAATAAGAGTGGTGCAGTATAGCAAAATCAGAAAAATTGGGATTGTCTTGAATTCAGAAATAAATGCCTGGATTTCGCGTAGACAGCACCATTCGATGGCCATTTCAGAAGGTCATTTAAAGTTTAGAACCACAGAAAAAGAGATACAGAGGTCCCACTCCCATAGACATTAATGACCACTTAATTAACATCGCACTTCACATAGATAGTACTCCGCCAATATGAGACAGTGGGAACTAATCGAACTACGTCACTGTGATGAGAGGGTTTCCCTATCGTCATGACAACGAGGTAAAAAGTTATTTCAATTCCCATGGCAATCATTTCTATTGAATTTTTAACGTTTTCCGACGTTTATTAAATTTAATAATAGCTGATTTCTTATGATACATTGTTAATTTTACAGCATGATTAATATCATTCTGAAATAACTTTTTTATTACTAATTTGAAACTCATTCTTCGCGGAATATCAATAATTTAAAATATATAATTAAATAAGTATTAAGTTTATTTCAAATAAAATTAAATTTATCAAGAAAAACCTCTTTGTAGAGTATCGGTAATTTAAAACGTGTGGATGTATAATATAAGAAGTATAAAGTATTTTTGAAATAAATAAATTATATTTATTCTTTTTCAAGAAAAGTTCTTTCAAATCATAAAATTTAAAAAAATTCCCTAGGAGATTATTTTTGTTGCTTAAGTTAATATTATACTATCTTTTATAACTTATATTTTTAAAATATATAATATATTATAAAATAAATTATATAATATTTTTCATAACTTAGCATTCATTCTTATTATAGATAAAAACTTTTATAGAATGCAATTATTATACAGAATAATCAATTGGCAAGTTAATATGTATCAATTTTTGTAACGCTCAGAAAAAAATAAATAATGTTGTTTAGCTTTGCACCAAGATGTTGTAATAAATGTCAAAGACTCAAAATAATATCAAACTATTTTATTGAGAACACATAATAAGATACAAAATATTACAAATTTAATAACATTTTTAATGAAATCCAAATGCAGAGCATAATAGAAAAAATTGGTTTCAAATCATTGTTCATCGATTTTTCTTTATGTTTTATCATCATACGGATGAAAGAAGAAATAAAAAACACTTGTGCTTTCTCTTTGTGCTCTATGTGACTATCAAAAAAGTATATATTTAATTTTTTAAACATTTTATCAAATTGGAACAAAATCTAGGAGTTATGAAAACATTATAATTATATCTGAAAAAAATAAACAAACTTTCAAGATTAACAGTAATAAAATACATCAACACCAATATTTTTAAGTATATCAGGCCTGTTCATTATTTATAATTAATAAAATCAATGAAACATAATTAACACACCTGAAATGCAAAAATGGTGAAATGGACTACTTTTGAATGAATGAATGAAACAACCGACCGGAAATTTAAAGGAGTAGTAATCTTATATGTGTACGACTTTTTTTAATATACACAATGTTAATTTAAATACTTAGACATACTTTATTCAACAAAAACAATTTTCAAGATATTTAATAAGAAAATATATCAACAATAATTTTTTAATTATCTCAGACCACAGAGCTTATTACACGAAATAATTCTTTTTTCTCAAAGGAACTGAAGGTATATGCATCATGAATTTGGCATTTCTAAAATATTGTAGCATTTTTGAAAAAAATTAAAGAACAAGATAATGTTTTACAATAAAATATTGTTAACATAAAGAATGTAACGATAACTTAGAAACTGACTCATTTTAAGATACACAGAAAAGTTCCAAAATTTATTTTGACAAATTAACTAGAAAATCGCTGCAGTATCAAAGCATGTATTCAAACTATGATCAACAAGATCATATGATGGAAGTTCATCCGATCATAATATGCGAGTTCCTCGAAAAATAAATTATTTTTCACATTTGTAGACAAATTTCTATGAAATCGTGGTACATTTCATATGACCAGCCATCCTGAAGATAAAACAACTCCAACATTGGCAGATTTCCTGTAAAAACAAACACATTTCTAGTAGATTTAATTTATATAACACAAACACAGACCAATTTATTTTTATTAAAGACTCCATTTAATTGTAATAAGTGAATGTTATGAACAAAATATTCACCTTCAGCCATTAAGAATTAATTTTCTTATATGAGCTGCGTTAAATAAAACAGATCAAAATATTTTGATAACTTTACTAAACTAGTATAAGCTAATATGTTTATTAAACAAATTTCCTACATTTTATTTACTAAAATAAGATTGAATATTTTAATTTGCTTCTAGAGAAAGTATGTTAAAAAGAAATACTAATAAAAATAAGAATCTTTTTAAAAGTGAATTGAAATTTGCATATGGATGCTATACTAAGATACTGAATAATTTCTAAGATACTAGTAGCAGTATATGTAAAAATAATAAATAAGTGTAAACATTAAACAGACTAGAGATATTTAATCATTTCATTTTACTCTATTTCGCAGTAGGCATTTGTGAAAAGCTTGATTTGGATATAACTACACACACTAAATTCACATCACAATATTACTTCAACTTAGAGCATAATTAACCGCAACAATTTTCATACTATAAAAACACAATCAACACTTTCCCATCAAAATAAGATAAAAATGCTGCAAAATTTTATCCTTTAATATCTACAATATAATCATAAATGTATTATTTGTGATTTTCATCTGTATTTCAATATTAAATTACCGATAAAATAATTTTAACTTGTAAGTTACTTTGACAGTTCACATTACATCATTATAATAATTATAATAAGTTTTTCGGAGAGTAATAAGCAAAGGTTCCATGAACATCTTTTAAAATTATTTTAATTACCAAGTCATATTATGTAGCAATAAATGTATCAAAATACAGCGCTACAAAAATTTTAAAAAATTCATGCACAATTTTGTCAGATTATTCGATATGATAGGCATTTTAATATGCATCAGCAATTGCACAAAAATAAAACAAAATTTCATTATTTAATATATAAAAAGTGAAAATATGTATTTTAAATATTGGAAAATTATTTAAATAACCTCACATAAAAATTTTGAAACTGATTTTAAGCTTACCATTCTCATCTCCAGGAATCTTGAATAGGAAAGTATCTCATGCTATGTAGAAAAAACTGGAACAGTCACTAATATCGATTCTAAATAATGTATTGGGCCTAATTTTTACAAAAAAACCACGATTATAATATATAATCTGGGAAATTTGACAAGGAGCAGCAAGAATTAAACCGGCAACGCAACATGGTGGCGTTTCGGTAGCTTTTCCTTCAATATCGTATCGTGTTATGGTTTGTAGTTCTCCCATAAAGACTGTCCTGGTGGCGCTGCGATATTTACCCAAACTCCGGATTGACACCTCTGGTACTCTTTCTCTGTGGTTTAGAACAAAACCAAGAATAACACCATAACCATTCTCTCTACTGTGTTGTATAATTTAGCAATTATTGCAGCCGAAATGTACTTTAATATGGTAAAAAAAGAAATTCGAACCTCTGCTCCGAAAGTCTCAGAATTATAGTGTTACGTTAAAAAAGTATTATTTATTATAGTGTTTGATTTTTTATAATATTAATAGCTATATACTAGATGTCATAATTACTTCATAAGGCCGCACATTTAATTTTACAACATTGTATCTTACTTTCTACAGCACACGCAAGTTTCCATTGTGTTTGTTATTTTTGAATTTTTATTTTAAGCTAGCCTGTTTATTGTCCAACAATAGTTTGGTTTGAAAAAAAAACGCTAAGAGTTTGAACGAAGAATGTGTATTCTAAAATTTCAAACTGATTTATGATTAATGCTACTATATAAATCTGTGAATATTCAAATACATAGTTTTTCCGATTACGGAGATCAAGGTTGTAAGACTTACTCTAATATCAATGCTTGCCTATTCACAGCATTTTCTATGTTTCCCCCTGGAGGTCCGATAATGTGGAGTTTTGATCAGCCTACCCTGGAACATATTACAAAATGCTGTCCGTTGGAAATACACGCAGATTCTAGATTATACCTCACCACTAGATTGATTGACCCTTAGACTTGCTATCTGTGAGGGCAAAAGCAAAGCTAATTGGATATTATAATCTCGTGAAACTGAAAGGAATATCAGTTGCGAACAATGGTATGTGAGGACAGAACGCCTACTGACATCTCTCTTTTTCTGTTAATATTGCAGCTGCTAAGATATTACTTAACAGTCGTTTCACATTAAGCCTGGTTCCGTTGCAAAGTTTTGATCGATTTAAATAGCGTGATAGAGTAATGAGGAAACAAAGTTTAAGCTGCAGACGATGTTGTGGCATTCAAAGACGGCCTAGTGAATTTAAAACCTCTGTCCGAAAATTCACTGCATCACCATTAGCCATCTCTGTATCTTCAGAACTATATTTGGTGACTGAGCCAAGTATCTTATGTCTTGAATTCGGCTGTTGAAATCATGCACAGCATATTGTTTTTGCTGCAAGAGTGGCAATTTCAATCAAAATTTTTAATAATTTTCAGCTTTGATCGGATAAATTTTGTTGATCAGTTCTTTAACCGTTGGCAAAAATAATTAATAAAAATATTGCTAAAAATATTTTCACAAATAAAATATAAACAAAAAAAAGTTGGAGCAGTAAATCACCTTTGCCTAGAAATGGGACTGTTCCTTGAAGATAATGGAAAGCATTGTAAAAAATTACGCTTAAAAATTAATTTTGAAAAATTTCGAAAAACATTAGTGCAAAAAGTTTCTGGAATAAAATTGGTATAATTGAAAAGGCAATTATTTGAGTTGTAAGATGGTATAAAATCCATTATTGTGCGATAATTTGCTCTGAATCTTTTGCGGAAAACCTCAACATTTCGGTTAATTTCTGCTTCACTGAAAAGGGAATTAATTTTTTTTTACTTTGAAAAGCTGACAGTATTCTTCCTCTTTTCTTAAATTGACCAAAGTTTGGTTGAAATAGGTCTAGTGGTTTAAGAGAAGATATGGAGAATATGCACCCACAATTCCTTTTATTTATATGAAGATAGTATTTATAGTTAATATTTAACAGCATTAATGCTCTTTCATAATTATTTAAAAAAATAATTCATAATTCAAGTATCATATGAATCAATAGTTATTTTATGTTATTTTGTAACTTTTATAGATATCGTAAGTTAAAAATATTTATAAATTGTTCACACACACATTCAATTTGAAAAATTTAATTTCAAACACTATTATGAAAACAAAATGTACGCAGGATCTATCGTGACTCTATGCTTGGTACGCATCTACCCATGCTGGTGCGCTACTGATCAACGGCCCTGAAATTTTAAGAGTATTTTCTAGGAATTTACGGGCTATTGCGCTTTCATATATTAATAGGTGAACATACTAAAGCTATACTAATCATACACCAAATCTCATTCCGAACTGAATTTCCTTGTCGATCCCTCCTCTTAATGGATTAATTGATATAAGCGATGGAAATGATAACTGACGAAACCTTCCCACACTTGACCAAATACCAGCCGTTTTTGATTCGTAATGACCTATTTATTTAAGCAGGGACGTTTAAAAATTGCAGATATTGTCGGTTACTATTTCTATAGTTTATACATTTCTATTTCCTTAGTGCAACCTTTCGTGGAAAGTGGGATGAGGTCTTATGGTTAATGTAAGGTTAACATAAAAAGCATTGCACAACTTTAGTTCAGTCAGTATCACTTGGTGATCCATGGGAACTTCATTAATTTTTATGCAAATGATAAAACTCTTCGAACTGCATTTCTTTTCATGATCTCTTAAAAGTTTGGCTGTTATCGCATGTGCAATTTAAATATAATTAGTTTCGGTCTCTGTATTTATATTATGAATGTGTTTTATTTTTTCATGAATTTGTATATCTTGCATACAATTGACGTAACATTTTTTAATTCCTCCCCGTCGACCACTCAAATTCTCTTTGCCCAGTGGGTGATTTAGTAGACATGAGTGATAAAAAATATATATAAGCAGTATCGCTTAATCTTCAAAATTATGTACCCTCTTTCTCAAACAACATAAGATCGCACAGTGAACATCAGATCTTGTAAGTGTAATTTCCTTTATTATTTGATTTAAATTAATTGAGAATAATTAATGGAAAATTAGAGTAATTTTGCAATTTTATATAGAACTAAATACAGAAATTTTATTACAGGAAATTCAGTGGCCCAATTAAACACTTAGTTAATTTAATTATATTAATCTTTTTCATAGAAATTTTCTGATACTGCCGAAACAAATAAAAGAGAGCATGTTCCTCTGTGTATGTTTTTTGCTTTCTTTTTTCTCCTATGCTTCGGATTTTTCTTTGCCAGAATAGCAAGACCCAAAGGTATATGTTGCCCTTCGAATGTTAATAAAACTGGTTTCAAGATCGTTTCTCTTTTCTGAAAGCAAATTATTGTGCCTGGAACTTTCAGAATAAATTGAAACTCGGCCACGCAAAATTCTTCAAAATCCTTTTGGGAATGAATTTGTCGAAACCTTCATTTCCGTCTTCCTTTTAAGCTCTCATGAGGAATAAGCAACTGCAAGTAACATGGAGTTGAACGAAAACGGTATACTTTGAAAGCAAAAGAATTAAAGAAAACATGGCCTCTAAAAGAACATTTAAACTTTTATCGGAAGAGTGCATATAGAGGACGCATTTCTTTTCGTAATTGACTAAATGGTGAGAAGTTTTAAGCGATTTATCCTTGTTTGAATTCATTTGCATCACATATGTTATACATTGCAGGAAGAAAAAAATTGGAGTAAAATCATTTTATTAAACAAATGAGTATCTTAAGTTTATTGAAAATAAAAATATTGATTGTAATATGGAAGGAAATTTTATTGTAGTTTGATTATATTTTAATTTTCAATGAGGAAAAAATATTTATAATCTTGTTTCGTAGAACTATTTTTCCAGCGAAATTTCAATAATGAACTTTAGGATCAAACAGTTTTTGGAAGTAAGGCAATATCGCAGTAATAATGACACACGAATTTTGACTGTATCTGTATTCTTAACTATACCACAAATATATATTTGGCAGGCACGTGCATTTGAACTAAAACCTTTCGGTCCGCAGTCGCGTGTCTTAACCACTAGACAAAAGGAATTCCCACAGTCAGGAGGTGGATATTATCTTATATACATCACAGAGATGGCCCAGCACGGTGCACTACATATGTCTTGTAATGTCATTCGACTGAACTAAATTAGCAAAATTTCGCTTCAGATTTGTATTATTGTCTTTGAATCAGAGACAGAAATTTAATCTTTATGCAAGCAGAGATGTCCCAATATGACCTTCAGATTCTTTTCCAGTCTACTTGCAATCCGTGGTGGCTTAATGGTAAGATTTCCGTCTCGTGACTGGGTAGTTCCTGGTTCGAAACCCGATTTCACTGAAGATCGGCCGTGAATGTGGACCTGTTACACGACAAATCATACATTGGTGGCCAAACATCCTCCCGCTGATGTCGCGTGGAATTTTGGAAAGGGGGCAGCTCAGGTGTCGTCCTCGACTGCTGACCTCTGATCAAATTTATGACCCGTACCAAATAGACTTCACGTTGCTTCAAAACCGTACGATAATATAACTAAACTTAATTAAACCGGTTTACCTGAGTCATTATCATCTCCACAATGGCAAAGACCTAAATCTGAAACCTAGTGATACATGTGTGTCATCCCCGCAATCCACGTTCGTTCTATGGCTGATTTGTACGGTTTTTCCGAACATCTCATGTTTTTTTTTTGGAATTTGTTCTGTATCATTTAACGTGGAATTATATATACAATTTAATTTGTAGACTTTTTTCCTACTTTTAAGCTATAATAATTAATAAGAAAATTTATATATGAAGACCATTTTTGATTTTAGTTTATTCGTAGAATTTTAAAGAATTCAACATAAAATTAAATTCATTTCCTTACAAATGAAAAATATTTTCATGCGTTGCAAAAGCATAATTTTAAAATTATTTTTACGAAATTCTATTTATTTTTTCAAGAATATAAGAAGCAATGCAATAGTTATTTAATTCTTGGACACAGTTAGAACGAATTAACATTTCATGGATTTCTTATTCACTGTTGAAAACTACACATAATTTAAGTATGCATAATTTCCCTTCCGGGACGGAAGGGTCTCTAATCATTTTCTAAGCGAACAAAATATTGCCTCATTAAAAAAAAGAACGATAATTCTTAAATTTCATTGCTTTAAAATAATAAAAATTAGATTGATGTGAAATTAAACTTTATATTTCCTCATTTAATTAGTTTTCTATAAAATATTAAAAATTTACTAACAGCATTGTGAAAAATTGTCCATTTAAGAAAGTTCTTGAAGTTTCCACATGATGTTTAAATTTAAACGCGTACCTGAGTCCTTTGAATATATTTTATTTGTTATCATCTTATTTTCCTATTCAGGTTTATCAGCTTCCAAACTGGAAATGAGAGTTTCTTTTGTTTCTCTTATCTTGGATTTTGTAAATAAAACTAATTATGTTCTAAAACTGACTTTTTCTTCGTGTGACAATACAGTGCAATAACATTTAGTAAAGACAGCTTCAGTATATATTTCTTTATTGCTCTATGAAACTAGCAACATCTCACAATTATAATGTTGATTCCTTGTTCCAGAACTTCCTCTAAGTTTTGCAGTAAAATACTTCAAGTCTATCTGCGAAAGAAAGTTTAAAAAATTGTAAAACAAGCAGTCCCAATGCCGCTCCAGGTGTTATAGGAATAAATGATTCTTGTTCCAGCTCCGAAATTTCATTCACAATTTTCATACTCATCAGCTATTGAACTTTTACAACAAATATCTTATGTTAAAAACATCGTTTATCAACGAGAAGATAACTTTCAGCGTCAACAAAACATATCATTAACATTTAAATGTGACATAAAAAATTTGTCGCATGAAACAAGATACCTCTTTTTTACTTTAGCCCTCGTTTATTATAAACAGAAATTTATTTAGGAAAACTGATAAAAAAATCTCGAAAAAAGAAAGAATTTTCGTAAAAAACACAGGATCATCTGAGTTTTTTCTTTCTGCATATAGCAATGATTATGCGAGTAATTGCATATTTCCTCTTGAACAGAGATAAATGTACTATTTTCGCTTAATGTTCATCATTTCTTCGTCTTGAAAGAAGGATGCTAATTACGGGTTATTTTTTCCATGCTTTATTAATAAAAAAATCCATTTGCCTCTTATTTAAATTCCCTGAAACCTTTTAAAACATTTCAGACTAACATTCTGGCTCGTGTTAAATGGAATTGAATTGTCCTGCAAATTTCAGAATTTAAGTCGTGTTAATTAAGTTTTATTTAAGGAATTTCTTAGCTTACATTAGCACACAATAAATAAATGCAATTATGTCACGTAATTCTTTCGTCTACAAATTTTGTGTAACTTAGAATGTTTATGGTGTATTCAGTGTCTCAAATGAATACGCTGTTACTTGTGCCTTATCTGTTGTCAGATTGCACAAGATTGCCAATACGGAGAAATGTATGTGCTGCATTATTATGCCAAGTTAAATAAACCTCCACACTATACTATTGAATTTAAAATTATTTTGTGGATTTAACTACAATTTGGTGTCAAATAAAAACAATCGACATTTCGAGGCATAACGCATTACATTTCAAACAAAATTAGCGAAATGTTAAGGAATGTTTAGTGTAGCTCTGAGATATCACGTCATTCATATGTTAAACTCATTTTTTTGCTGTATAGTCAGTGGCAGACTCGTCATCTCAGAAATGATCAGTGCAGCAAAAATTATTTATCAAGGAAAACAATTCTAAGAAGCTACTTTATGTATAACAGAATTTTAATTTGAAAGCAATATATAAAATTTGCTGCATTTCAAATATATAAAATAACCAGGAGTGAGTTATAATGAAAAAACATCTGAGATCTATAAAAACATTCCTTTATTTTATGTAAATAAATATTTATCCTAGATAAAGATTTGCACCTTCAGACATTTATTGAACTGTGTTTTTTTTTATTTTGTCTGTATCATTGTCTGTTATCTTTAAGTAATTCATTAATATCAAGATATAAATATCCTTTTTCTCTGTGTTAATAATAGTAATAAAATAAAATTTCTTGTTTGCCTTTCCAAAGACGCTTAAGGCGACCAGGGACATTCAAAATCATTTTTTTTAATTTTCAACTAACCAATTGGAAGTTCAGCAGGCATTAATAGGAACGCTATATAAGACAACACAAAATGTTTCCCTGCAATATATTTATTTATTCCTGAGTTATGGATATAAATGTAATTTTTAATAACAATCAAAGGCCTTTATGTTAAATGTTCCAAGCGCTTCAATTTTTGTTCAAATTTCACGACATTTTATATTAGTTTAAAAACATATCTGGAGAAGAATTTTCGGCATTCACATAGAAGTTATTTTTTTATTAAACCTTAAATATTTTTTATATCAAATATTGGACATATTTTTTCACGAAATCAATTGTTTCGAAATATTATGCGTCTTCATTTTGAAATTCCTTTCTAAATCATTAAAATTAATCCCAATTTTTGTTTGAAAAGGGCTAGAGTAACTAACAGAAAAAATTGTAGTGATTTCGAGTAATTTTGGAGAGCCAGGAACATTTATCCTAAACGCCATTAATTATTATTAAAAATTACAGTTACACCCATAACTTAGAAATAAATAAATATGTATTCCAGTGAAATTTTGTGTGTTATCTTATGCAATGTTCTTATTAATTCCTGAAAAATTTCAAATTGATTAATTGAAAATTAAAAAAAAGACTTTCAAAGTCTCTGGTCGCCTTAAAGAAAACAAGTATGTATCATCTTCGTTTAAAATAATTGACGAGCAACTATTTTTTATCTGTTTTCCAGAACGTTTCTAAGAGTGACAGAACAACCCACAGGTATCTGCAGCAGTCATGACTCTCACCCCAGGATAGGATTTCACAGATATGTCATAACACCCTGACTGAAGGAAAAAAGTGCGATTTACAAAACTGAATTCACGCTTTTTCTTAAAGATGAAAAAATAGACCAGTTGCAGATTGTATCAGAAATGATGGATGTATAAAATATATAATTCGTTGGACTTTGTGTTAGTACCAAAGAAAAGAAAATTTGTTTGACTGTGATTTTATTTCATCTTTGATACAAATTATTTGCAAAATTAGTGCAAATTATATGAATTAGAAAGTTATAGTAAAAAAGTAGAGTACACATTCTTTCATTCAATAAAATGTGCTATGATGATTATTATTATTAATATTTTTCATTTCCACAAAGTTACATTTTAAGTGTTGCTGAAAACATAGATTTTGCTGTCGAAACACCAGCTTTTCTGAACTGGCGGATCAAAACCGAAGATATCTTTCGGTAATAAACTATTCTCTGTGGTTTCAGGAGGATTCAGAATTTTCGTGTTAACACCAAAACTACGGATAGTCCGAAGTCATTAATTAGAATTCGGGTGGAAATAAAATTTATACTACAATTTTTATTATTTTGTCTCTTTAACATCTTAGAGATGATCAGTTTTCAAATCATGGAAGTCTGTATTTCACCGTAAATGTAGAAATGAACTTTCTTTTGTTGGAAAAAGTAAGTGATAATTTTTAAGTAAAAAGAAAAATTTATAACTTAAAGAAACTAGAAATTATCTTGAAGAAACAAATGTTTCTTTATATCTATTTGCTGATAAAGTTCAAAATGCAAATATATAAAATACAATTTTTTGTAATACGAATTCAATAAATTGTCTGGATATCGGAACATATTCATACATCGAAACAAAAAGTACTGTTATAAATTCTGTTTGAAAGTTATTTTGAATAATTTAATAAAATTAAACAAAAATTTCACGAATAAGGGACACGTCAGAAAAGAAAATCTTCTCATCAAATCTGAAAATTAATTTTAATATTATTTGCAAAATCTCACATTATATTGAATACAGAGACAGTAATCCGATTTAATAATATTATTTTAAAAAATGGTATTAAGCGATATATAATAAAACGAATATAATACAAACTAAGATTGTACAACAAAGACTTTCTTCTTAGTTTCTAATAATTGTCCTTGCAATCGAAACATTGAACTTTTGTTAGAGAGTGACGCTTACAAGCACACTATATATTGGACCAACTGCATTTCATGGATTTCGATTATCGTTTTCTTTCTTTCAAACACAAACCACAAGCTCTTCTTTCCAATGCTGGTTGCTGTTCACTTGATTTTTCAGGTTCTGACGTATAATTTAGACTTAAAGACATGGTAATTTCATATGGCGATGATCATATTTTTTGGGCTCGAATAGAGAGGTGTTTTTTCATAAGGCTGAGGGTTAAGGTTTTCAAGAAAATTCTTCGGCTTGGTGGATTATTAGCAGCCTTAATACATATTAAGTATTTTTGACAATGTAAAATGAAATTTTAAATCGCCGTAGTGAGCACTGGAAATTTATAATTACCAAGCTGAAATTTTAAGACGTGAAAAAAATATTAAATTACACGAGCGGGCGCGCGGCTTAAACTTTACGACAGAAGCATGAAATAGAATGAAATCACCCTGAAACTCGGAACCATTTAAATCTGAAATAAGTAGTCGCATTAAGGAAAAGGAGGACTTTCAGACAGTTTGACTCTGAATGTGAGAAAAAGGAATGAAAAATCCCATCTGTCGTAAAATTTAAGCAGACGCTCCCGACGGAATGTTAAAGCACTCCCAACTATTTAGTCACCTTCAGATTTCGAGCGTTCTATTCAGCACCATGTTCACTAATTTTTCCAATGCTTGCAATAGATATTCAAATTTATCATCTCTTCCTTTCCCAGTGTCATCCTCTATCTCTATGGATCTTACGTGTCTGGAAGTATTGAAAACAGTTCTCGCAGTCTCATACTTCATATGCTATATGACAGAGATGATTTGAAATCCTTGGCATCCACCAGTTTCGTTGAATGCTGCGTGTCTTCGTCTCTGAGAGAGTCGACAAAGTACTGGGTCCTAGGCTTTCCCGAACATCCAGAGGATACTCGGCGTAGGCTAGGCTCATTTGTCGCTCCATATCGGTGGAGAATATCTCTTGCAGATGAGGCATCTTCTGATTATCTATTGAACAACCTTGCAAAATTTAGGTAACCAGAAGCGAATTCTAAATTTTTCTAAGGTTGTGGCAATCCCTCCGTGTTTCATGCAAATATTCTCATCCTGTACTATTAGATTAGTAAGCGAAGAATTAATTCCTTGGGAGGATAACAAGATGCTTTTGATCACACGAGAAATCAGAATATTCTAATCTTCCTCCTCTTCTCAAATATCCTTTGTCATAGAGAAAGGGACTAAAATTATATAAGGATGAATTCTTTCTCATTTGACCCATTCCCCTCAATGCTTCGAACTCTTCGGAATAGCATTGTCTTTGCTACATTTCAACTTCTTTCAGTTCTTCAGTTGTCATGGCTCCCTTCGTACTGAAAACTTTCTTAACCCTTTTCATGAACCGTTTTACCCAAGAAGTCACTCTGTATAATTTTGTTAGATTACTGTAATTCTCAAACACCAGAAGTTTTGCCGGATTTACGGTGCATCCAAACTGAATAACATGACTTGCTGTCTTTCGATATTCCAGTTCGCTTTCATTGAACTTCCCAACAACAGCTTTATCTTGCCTTGGCCATTATTCGGAAGTCAATTAAAGTAATTCTGAAACTTCGAACTAGGTAGGATTATCTCTTAATTCAAAAACGCCTGCTCCCCGCGAAGCTAAATCTGAAAGATTTGATTTTCCAAGACAAAAATACCAAAAATCCGGCGATGTTAACTTATATATTTCCTTAATTCGATTTTTGACAAATGGCTTAAATTTATTGGTCGTACCCTTGATCCAAAAGAGAGTTATTTTCGAATGTCCAAAAACGGCATACGAAGTTCAGATTTTATGACTTGATTATAAGATCGCTTAGCCTAGCTGATAGAAGGCACCCATTAACTCTAATCTAGTTAAAGTCAGCTTCTTCGGTGGAGCAACTCTAGTTTTAGATGCAACAGAAACGGTTCGATTTCTTTCATCGTTGAAAAGTATACGCAAGTATGAACTCGCATAGGCCTTCTGACTTGTGTCCGAAAAACAGTGCAACTCGTTCTTTTTTACGACCACGTCGAACTTACTAGAGTAAAAAAACGTGGAATCCAAAGCACACCCATCCCAAGGACTTCATTTAACCGTCTATTCCAGACTAAAGTCAAACATTCTGGTAGATCATCATTTCAATGAAGGGCAAATTTCCAGATTTCCTGCATCAAAAGCTTGACCCTCAGCACAAATGGACCTAAGAATCCAACAGATTCAAATATTTGGCCAATAGCTTGTAGAAGACAGCGCTTTGAATTAACTCGACCAGACAAATATGCCACTAAATGTTGCACGTAAAAATCGAGCGAGTCCTCTCCTTTGTTGCATGGCATCGGAAGACCTGCAGAGCCAACAACTTCCGAAGAAAACCCTGAAACCATATACAAAGTTACCCTTATACAAAGTTTCTACAATTCCATTTTATTAGTTTGACACTTGTGCAGTGTCATGCCTGCCTCTCTAGATATATGCTTACACTCTATGGACGTATTGTAAGCATCTTCGGCAATTTGGTGCCATCCAGTGATATCGTCAACATGAAGACAATTGTTCAAGAACTCACAAGTTTCCCCTGATATTTCCTAAAGTGGTGTTTGATGGCCGAGGCTACCGAAAAGGGCTGCTGTTCTCCCCAAATAACAGTCGTCACGCCAATGAACCTAAAAATTTGAGGTGATTTGGACTCATCATTAGGTCAGTAAACAGAAATCCTGGAACGTCCCTGTCCTTTTCATCAACCTCTATTTGTAGAAATGCCTGTTTTATATCGGCAGTAAAGGCTATCGGGTAAAGTCTAAATATTAATAGATGATAAAAAATATCCGGATACAAATTAGGTCCGACATTTAAGCAGACATTCAGTGAAAGATCACTCACGTCATGTGAGGATTTATCTAATACCACACGAAATTTGCTCGAGGATCGATCATTAAGAACTATTTTTCTGTGTGACAAATAGAAAGTAATCTGTTATTTACCACAGGTGTCTGGAACAAACTTGATAAATTTCTGCTGCAAATAATTATGCAAAACAGCTTGGTATGATTAGTGCAATTCCGGATTTCTTAGAAAACGTTTTCTAAGGCTCTCAAATCGTCGTTCCGCGAACTTTTTATTATAGCTTAGAATATATTTCCTATCCGATTTCTACTGTAATCTTACCCTATGGAACACTGCCGTCTTACACCCGTGCCCGCAACCGTTGTGGCTACTGAAAGGACGGCTGAATAGGTATGAAAACGTCACCTTTATTAAGGATCGCAAAAAATCTTACAAATCGGCTAGTTAAAGTGACGAGGATACACAGATGAAAGGAATACATTTCATGTACAATGAAAACAAAAATAAGCAAACAAACACTGTAAACGCAGAAGTACATGAACTCTGAATGGTATTTACACTACAAAAGAGCAATATTTTTATTAAAAACAGAAGAGAAATGACAGTTTTAAAAATAAAGAAAAGAAGTAAGAAGAAAGTTAATAGAAGTATTTTGATAATGCTAAACAGAGTTGAACAGTATAAAAAATACGAGAAAGAAAAAAAGCAAAAAACAAAACAATAGTTGATTACATATAAAATGCACAAAAACAACATGTATACATGAAAGAAAAGAACGCTTGCGCATCTTTAAACTTTTGTTATACAATGATTAAAATAAAATAACAAAATTAAAAGCTGTTCAGTTCTTAGTCGTGTTTCTAAAGTCCGGGAGCATCAAAAATAACTGTTGAAATTGATCAAAGTCACAGTTCTAAGGGTCTGAGTAAAATCGGCACTAAAAAAAGTTCTAAATTGCTAGGATGTTGAAAATTATAAGACTAAACTATTTTGATGAGAAGAAGTGTTTGGGTCTTTGAGACTATTGATGAATCGCCATAATCATTTAGAGAGAGCGGAAAGGGTTTAACTTTTTCAAAGACGGATCTGTGTTTTTTTTCATATTCATTCTCCGATTGGAACCTCTGTAGCACACTTTTAGACATGTAGGGTTAGACAATTCATTTTCGATAATACCCAAGCTCTAAAGCTCCCTAAACCTCTTGATTAGATCAGGTATTAAATTTTCCTCAATTATTACATTTAAAAATGCAGAAACACCACGAACATCACGATCTCTTCCGATCAAATACCGTCCGAAAATTGTTTCTATAGCTACTAGTTGAACCGTTTGATTTTAGAAAAAGACTTCTGCAGACTAGGCCTGCCTAAATTACTCTTTTTCCATTTTTGAATCCATGAAGGTAGTTGCATCGTTTAGTGGAAGACCTGAAATTCTGCCATTTACAGTCATGTTTTAGTAATGAATTAAAGCTTCCGTATGATGCAAAAGGAGACTTCTGCTCAGAAAACCCCTTTTAACATCATTTGTTGTTCATCGCTAGATGGCCAGTACAGATATCACTAGAAAAAATTGTTAGGCGTCCACTTTTATAGAGAAATATGGCAAAAAAAAATACGTTTAAAATATTTTAAAATTAATTCATTCTTTTCATCAGTTAATGTAAGCCAGCTCTGACTCCCGAGTGCTACTTGCAAGGATATGAATGGGATTAGGGATCATAAATTTCGTTTGAGAAACATAGAAATAAATATAAGATTGCCCATTGATTTTATGACAATAAAGAAGACGATTATGATTAGCAGAATGAATGATATCGGAAACACTGTAAAATACATTCCAAAATTACACCATCCCTTTAGGCAAGAGATTCAAACCTATCCAGAGGATCTTCAAGTAGCCCCCCTCAACAGGAAAAAATTCATTCACACCACTTCTTTCACTATTTATTTTTATGCTTTTAAATCTGAATTTTGTTCAAAAATGTAATAATTATAAATTTTATTTCGTTTTATTTGAGTTTAAATTTAAATTTATTTAAAAAGAAACAAAATTTGAATTTTATTTAATATTCCCCTGAATTTTTGTACATCTAAATTTTATTTAAAAAACGATACCTTTTAAAATTTAAATCTTTTTGGAAACAAATAAGCTTTAAATTTTATTTTAATTTCACTGATATTGCAGCCTTTATAATCATTTTTCCGAAACTTTGTTTTAAATCTGAATTTTACTTAAAAATGAATATTTTTAAAATTTTATTGAATTCTTTCAAGTTTAAGTCTTCATACAAATAATTAATTTCGAAGTTTATTTGGGTTTCCTTGATATTCCTGGCTTATTATTATTTTCCGTGAATTTTTTTTTCTGTTATAATTCTGAGTTTTACTTAAAAGCCTACAACTTTAAAATTTTATTTTATTTTGAGTTTTTAAATTTACTCAAAAATAAATAAGTTTTGAATTTTAGTTAAGGTATGTGACTACCTTCGGAGCACTTTTCAAATTTTTAAATTTTTAATGAAACATTCATGTTTTTAATTAAAATGAGTTATAAAACTGAGAATTCCAATGCAATTTCATTCACTTTCAAATTATAGGCAATTTTTAGCAAAATTTTCGTGAAAATTTGCACTTACGCCAAACCTCCTATAAGAAGTTGTATTGAATATATTTCATCAATATTTGCACAGTATATAGCTAACATGCTTATCTGTGTTATGAACTAGGATATTTTTAATACCTCGAAAGGTGTTGGAGATATTCCAAACTTTGCGAACAAACTCGAATTTTTTAAAAAAAATCATCGATTTTTCTCACTAAAAAGTCAATAAAATAAATAAATATAGGCAGAGAGCTTAGATTCTAGTTCATAACATAGCTAGAAACAAATAAAACATTTTGGCCAAATTTCATTTTAATATCTTAAAAACATTTTCCAAAATTATGTTTGCCGCGTAGAAAAATATCGAAAATTCCAATTTCTCAGAAAACGCTTTTAAAGATTTTCATAGAGTACAAAAAATTTTGTACCCATCTTAGAATCTTAAAACTCGCCATATTTACAAGTCAAACCCTCTTTTACTTGATTTTAAACGACTTTTGTGTTCTTTCAGCTTTTCAGATTTTTTTCTGAATAATTTTGTATAGTAGATAGTTAGTGGCGTCTCGATATCTGAATTAGCTTTTTGTCAATTTTCATGTAATTTTTAAGCATCTATGGATAAATTTTCATTTCAAAACACATGAGAACAGGTAACAGTTCAAAATAAATGGAATTAAATTATAAAACAGCAATTTGAGCGCCAAAAAGTAATTTTTATTGTTGTAATTACTGTTGTGTTGTATTTTTTTAAAAAAAGCGTCGCCAAAAACCAATAAAACAATAAAAATAAGAAATGGAAGCTTAAATCTATGTTTTTAGACAATATATTGCTTGAGAATTTAAATATAGTTGTTCAAACTAATTGTTTCTATTTTTAAGGCTCTTTTAATTGCCACTTCCGGTATCAGAATTGTCACTTCCGGTTATTATTTATGCTATAACTTTATTTGTAATTATAGCAGAAACAAAAATAAAGCATTTTTAGATACCTAAATGTATGGACTACAAAATAAACAAATAAAACAAATTTCGAAAATTTTCTGTAAAACGAGGAATTTAGGGTAGTCACATACCTAAACTTTCATTGATATTCCTGGCTTTATAATCATTTATTACCTGAAATTCTGAAACGTTCATACTGTTTGATGTTCAAAGGGACTTCTTGAAAATTTAAAATACAATTTTTGCAAAAATTAATAATTGTAATATTTTTTTCTTGTTGTCAGTAGGTTCCTTTTGACTGTGAAACATATTAGAAATATCTTGAACCCTAATTTCGATGCTGTTTAGAGATCTTTCGTTTTTTCTTCCCCTGTAAAATTTTAAAACTGTCAGAAGTCCCCTTTTGAAATCAATCTATTTAATTGTCCCTTCAAATTCTTTATTCCTCCAATAAAATAGTGTAATACTAATCTGCGCAAATCAAAATATCAATTTTCCCTTAAGAATACCCAACAGCAAGTTGGAAGCCCTCAAGATATTTTAGTACAATCCCTTCCTTCGTGTGGTAAATCGGAACACGAAATCTGCTCTGTCAAGAGAGTCTCTATTTCCACTCTGAAATCCAGTTTTTCCCGATTTTCCAATTTTATCTTAACCACTTCAAAGGTCTTTTTAAAAGGACTCATATTACCGAATGTGAAACTGATAGATTTTCCCTTCGGATTGCAGGCAGTTTTAATTTACACTCGGTATCCTTGGCCACAAATGAACCCATGCTGCCGATATCTAACAGCAATCTGGCTCGCGAAACTTTTGTGTCATTTGTAATTTTTACAACGCAAGTCTGCAACAACACGCATTGATGTTTTTTTCGGAAATGGTAAACTAAATCTGAGAGATTCTACAGCCGTACCATCCCCTTCCGATTTATTCTTAGATGGTTCCATATGCGACACAATTGCCTTATTTTCCACCTTAAAGAATATAACTTGGTTATGCTAGACCTCATATCTATTATAAGGTCTTCTTATAAGGCACTATATACTTGTACTTTTACTAAGACAAAAAAAAACAACAGACCCTTTCTACACAATAACTCTTGTAGAAAGGGGTGGTGGGCACTTCCCTCTCTACACGAATACGATTCATGATCCTTACTACAAAATAAACAATAACCCACCTTGTCTTCCCCTTTCGAAATAGCGGCAGCAATTAGACTGTGAGCCTTAGAGTTCCACATTAAGATATTACGATGCATAGGCGGCTGTTGAAAATAATACCGTGATTTAGAACAAGAAAGGGAAAATAAGGCATTCCTCTTCCGGCATTCCAATTCTTTCTTGATAAATTCGAACAGATTTTCGATTTTATAATTGGCAGAATAATCCGTGTTTCTTCGATTTAATTCTAATGTAATTTTGGGGGTCAAAAGATTCAGCAGTACAGAAATTAACATTGGCTCGGGTTTAAAATATAGGGATTTTAATCTGCGAACCCGAATTTACAAAGTATCATTCATATAAATGTCTGCGTTTATCTACATCATCAGATCTATGCACAGAGGTGAGATTCAGTAATTTATTCACATGAGCGTGTATGATTATACCACGGGGACCGAATCTATTTTTCAGAATTTCTACAACCAAATCATAGTTTTCGTCAGAAATCGAAAATCTTTAAATTGCTCTCAGAGCATTTGTGCATAAATAAGATCTCAAGTAGTTAAATTTTTCTACTTTAGACAGAGGTGTATTATCTGGAATCGGGATTCTAAAGGAATTACAAAAGCTATTCTAGTGAAGGCTGTCGCCATTGAAATATAAAAATAGTTTAGGCAGGCGGACAACTTGCTTATTACCATTCATAGATTCACCACTGCCCGTCACATTTCCATTTTCAAAACAATGTTCACTGTCGTTGAATTCATTTAATTTTCTCTCAGCCCTGAATTGCCAAACAATTATTCTTTCAACGTAATCCTGCGATGTTTCGAATTTCACTATAAATGAATCAAAGTCTAAAAATTCTTCAATTTGTAAATCCAATCTCCTTAACTCTTCCGCTTTAAAATTCAATAATCTTAAACTTTCCTCTAATGAACATCAATCGAAATTAGTGTTCTTTATTCCACTTTCATTCTTAGTAAACAACTTGGAAACTGCAGTTCTTAGAACGTTCCGTTTCAACTTCACATTCTCAATTCCTCAAATTATAAGAATAGTATCTATCCTACTTGAGCAGTCCTCTTACTTGCAGAGTCTTAACCAAAATGTAGATCCAAGGTCAAAGTAAATCCACTATTACAAGATATAATCCGAAAAGCTAGAAGCATAGTTAACAGTAGTTTCTTCTCGGCCCATGTCGTGGAACGTGAGGAGAGATACCATCTCAAATAAGACGCTGGGGATTCCGATAAAAACAAACGTGCCTTTTATTTGCACAACTAAAAACAGCAATCACGCGGCCCAAGTGCCGGTACACATGCCAATTTCAGAATATTCAACAACTCGGTCCAAACTGCAGCCTGAAAATCTGAAGTAAGGTCTGTGGCGAGACAGCCGGCGAGTTAGTGCTGGGAAACATCCATTTATGTACAATATCAGACTGACATCACCCGTTGCAGCAGGAGTGCCATCTACAATATCAAACACTTTCCACAGCATTAAATGATATTTGAGATTATGTTTATTGATTCATATCAAAACGCTTCAATATATCTTTAACCTTCCTTAGGGTAATAGTAAACAAAGATTTTATATATAAAGCTTCACTTAAATATATAAAATAACGATATAAATATGTAATACGATGCACAATTCAAGTATCTCTTGCAAACGCGCGCCCACTGGAAGCTTAAGAGAGCAAAAAGGTGGCTAATTTTGATGGTTTTCCGTTCTGTGAATAAACTGCAGATTAAATAACTCCCCTATCATTATTTACAATTTCTGGAAATCATTTTGCACTAAATTTAATTTCATCATTTACAATGGAAACAAAGTGTATACTTATGAAAATATACAGTGAAAATTACCACTCTTTTATATAAAAAATATTGTTTATATATATATATGTTTTCATTTTCACAATATAATAGACGATTCCCACCTTTCGCATTTTATTTTTATGAAACACTGCTTTTAAACATAATAGTGGTGTAATATGACAATATTAGGCAGAAACTATAATTCTGAAAAGTCGTTACGATCTGTATCTTATGTGCAAATGCAGCACGGCTTGACTGCCATTACAGAAGCTAACTACAGACATTTTGTAGATTTAAGGCACTGAGAAGGAAAACCCGACTCTAGAGTTTGATAAATAACCGTAGTGTCCTAATTCGCAAGCAAACGAACTGGACACTGAGTTCCACCTTTTTAAATGGAAACCTATGGTTGCGCCATAGTATTGTCTCTGATGTTTGACGCCTTAATTTTGCATAAATGAATAATAAAATATATTATTTTTTGTTATCCTAAATATGCTATTTTTTAACATTCTTGCTGTGATTGCATTTCGTGAGCATTATAAAGGAGCTGATGGTCTACATTCGAAAGTCATGGAATATGATTCAAGATTCCTCTGGAGGAGAACATAACACATGCGGACAAAAGCTTCATACGTGTTTCCAGTATTAGAGACGTTAATTTAAATCGTTTTATACAAAGACGATTTAAATTATCGAAACATTTGTAACATTTTAAGAAGTTTATTTTCATTTTTGTAAATAATAATAATGAACTTGTGAACAAGGATTAACGTTTAGGTCAATTATTATAAATGCAAAGAAAATTTGTTTCGTTCTGTTTTGTGTTCAAATTTCCCTACCAATAGTTTTTTATAAGGACATTATTATTACTGGAAATCGGAGCGATCTTTTTGAAATACCCTGATTTTGCATGTGAAGAAACATATTTTCAACAATTCGAAATAAAAGCGAGTATCAATTGAAAGATGAAATATAACTTTTGACTCATAGTAACTGGACTGAGCAAAGTCTTTGCTCCTGTTGATTGCGATTATCTTTTTCATGCATTCAGAAAAGTGTATAATTTTTATTAAAACCTCAGAAACATCGAAATATATTCGTTATGATTCACTACAAAATGCATTTAATTTCCATGCCTGTTTGTGGTCATTAGTAAGTCAGCCGAAATGTAAAATAAAGAAATGGTCAGCAGTTATTTGAAAAATGAAGAATGATCGCTAGCAATTAAATGTTAAGAACTATTTGAAAAGAAAAAAATATAACGAAAGAAATTTCGCAGTTCAAAATGTAAAGAACGAAATTAGTGTTTAAAACAAATACAAAAGCTATTTATGGTTATTTAAAAACATTTTTGAATTTTATTTTAATATTTTCTTTTGAATAATATTAATGTATTTTTTTTCTTATAACAATAATCCATTTATAACTAGCAGAAAATATTTAGGAGAGAAATATATGCTGAAAAGTAACGATGCCATTTAATTAGAGAGATAATATTTTAATATGAAAATTTTATGAAATACGAAATTACAAAGCAGAACAATGGAATTATTTCTTTTTATTTGACGCAATCTCAAATAAGGGAGTACCAACCTTGTGGTGATATACGTTTTCTACGGAAAAAATGAGATAGAATTTTAGCTATTTTCCCTGATCGATAAATTTTTAATAAAATCACTCTAAAAATCTTGTTTTACTCCTTATCTTTGATACAGACTTATATATAAAACTAAACAATTTATATGAATAGGAAAGATTTAGCATAAAATTAGAATACATATTTTTACAATCACAGGAATTACCTCTGACCCTTATTATTTTTATTTCTTTATATGCATTGATATCCACAAATAAACTCTTTTTTACGGTTTCAGAAGGGCTGAAAGCTTTCGTGTCATCATTAGTTCAAAAATATTCATTCAAATTCGTGTTGATACAAATATATTCCGATTTTTGTTATTTTGCCTCTTTAAAGAGGATCAGTTTTCAAAATTTGGAATTGGACGCTTCATAGTAAATGCCAAAATGCAATTTCTTTCTTTGGACATATAAATGATAAGTTGTGCAAAAATAAAAGAAATTTGCAATTTAAAAACAGCAGAAATTGTAGAAAAGAAATGAAAATCATTCTTTCCCCCGAATTATAGATTCTGTTTTAATACATTTCTTATAATAAGAATTTTTTTAATCATTAACTCAGTAGATTACTTTTATTTCGTGTAAAATACGCTAAAAGTAACATGAAAATACTAACTATCATTCCCATTTTTTAAAATAAAAATAAAATGCAAACAGCTTTCATTATTACAGTATTCTGAAACGGTGTATACTTTCATAAACAGGAATTTGCTTGTTTCAGTAACAAATGGTAATTAAAAAAGAAATATTAATTAAAAAGAAAGGATGATATTCAAACAAATTTTTTTAAGTTTTAAAATAAAAGTTTTGAAATACTGTTTTTCATAAAATACAAAATGGAAATATATTTTGAAATCGTCACAAAGACAATAGATTACAAAATTACGATCCATCTTCTTCAAAAATTATCGTCTGAAAATTTGGCTTCTTAATTTGTTGGAAATACAAATCATAAAAGATATTTTAATCCTTTGTTTCTTCGTGAAAAATTTATTTTCGATTGATACTGATTCAAAGAATAGAGAAAGTCATTATTTAAGTGTCAAGAGCTTCGTGCTATTACTACAGTTCTCCCTAATTTTTTGAAAGATCATTTATTTTTATACTATTTAACCTAAGATTCGCCGGCTTTTTTATTATTTAAAATAAATTCATAGTCGTCCCCCCAAAATAAAAATACTTAAAGTAGCAATATATTTATTAAGGTTGCATGGATTTCCTTCCTGGTGGTGAAATGCAAAAACGTTCTCGTTTCCAGCAGAACTAGTAAGTAGAAGCAAAATTTTCGGTTTCGTTTGGGAAAAATAGGCCTTTTTTCCATGCAAAAGTATTCAATATTTTCTTACAATTGATTTCAAACTGAAAATACACAGTTAGAGAAATTCAATTTTTTCCAAGACAAACATGGAAATTCCTGTCCTTTTGGAGACTATTGGAACATACATCGAATATGCAAAAAATTATCGTATCATAAAATCGTGAACAATGATTTTGTCCTAGATTTGACTCTTTATATTATTTATATATTGTTATTCCATCATAAAGATCGAGTATCCAAATCTTATTTCTAATAGCTCAATGTAACTTCAGATAGGGAAGAGTAAAAAGAAATCAAGCATTCTTCTAATAAAATTAAAGATGCTTTGACAAATACCATCGACAGATCTTTGGTAAATGTTTTATAAAATTTATGCTAAAGTGTTTTTATAAACAGGATTTTTAAACTTCATATTTAACAGTAATAATCATACATCGTAATGAGTGTTTCTGTTCGACAAACAAAATGTGCCTCTCGATTAAATAAAATCTGAATGGACACTCACCATTCGAGTATGTGGGAAAAACTCGAAGAAAAGGGTTATTGCTACTATTTTTCTGATAAAATCTCGCAATGGGGTTCGAAAAGTGATTTCAGTTACACTCTATTAATACATCAAAAGAAAATCTTGAGGGAGCTAAAGTAAATCAAATCGAACTAACTTTACAAATTGAACTGCTAAATGTGTCTGAAATTATTTTTCACGACGCATCTAATATAAAAAAAATTGCTTGATGCTTTATCTTGCAGCATTCTTTGACACCTTCTCATTACATTTGGTGGATGATTTGGCGAAAAATAAAAAAAATGATATGTGTTTTAAATATCCTGTGAGTTGCTCGGCTTGGTAAAAGTTTCAGTATATATTTACGAATACAGAATTTGACTTCAAAGTAGTTAAAGAGATTAGCGTGGCTAGGCGACGTTCGTAACTGAGTTTTGTCAAATGTTGCTAGGTTTGTTAATCTGAAGTTTGTATATATAAACCAGAAGTATTTCTTCAGATTGTAAGTGCTTTCTAATTTGTCTTTTGTTACGTTTTTAAAACATGGAAGACCAAGCCGTGGATGGTGAACAGCCCAAGCCGTCTGAAGGTGATTTTATCAGGCGATACCGAAGTACAAACTGTCATATAAATGAATAACATTTACCAGCATTGTAATGCCTTGCAATTTTAAGCTGAATGAAGCCATTATCGCTACGGACTATGCTGCTATAATGGTAAGATAATAATATAAACACTCCTAACTAACCCTCCTCAGTTTTAAGATTTAGCACAATCAAGTCCTCAATACTTGAAACACATCTGTCAATAAACACTATAACCGATTGCTATCATTTAGGGCTGTACACCGTTACTTCCGTTAAAAGGATTTTGTGGCAGTTTCAGATAATTATCAAAGGAAATAACTGTCTACTCACCCAATACAGAAATATTTTGACCCCTCCTTCTCTCAGAACAAAATGCTTTTCTTCCAGCAAAATCTGAGAAACATGTAGTTTTCTCACGAGTTAGAAATTACTGAGTTGTAAATATTACAAACAAATTTTGAAAGTTGTGTTTGGCCTTTTACGTCCCATGACATTGATAGTATTTGGTTCTGATGCTCAAGCACGAAATGAATTAATTTTGAATAGTGTCAGCATGTTAAAATTCGTGACCATAGTTTGTCAAAGCAAAAAGGAACGTGTTGTGTATATATAGTATTTCAAAATGATATCCAAATCTAGCGTAATTATATGTATTATCAATTGAAGGTTTGTTTTTGTAAATGCAACAACTTATCATTCTTAGGTCTTTTTGCGACAATCATTTACAATTTGTAGCAGTTCTTAACTCTGGCCTTTGAATTTTGTGGGCGCTTGCAGAAATATTTAGTTCGAGAGGAGCGAGTAGATACATTTCATTTTTTAATAAAAGAAAAGAAAATATACAACATTTAAACTTTTCTCAATACGTTTATTATTAATATTTGGTATTTTTAAGATCATTAAGTAGTGCTATTTATATGATGTTAAGTATTGCTGCTTAATTTCTCAGAAATTATTGTTATGGTTGGAATGCAAATAAGGTTAATATAATCTTATTTTTTCCTTGTTTTAATTTCAGGAAATTTCTATATCGGACATAAGTTTTAAGTCGGCGTATAATTTTTTTTCCATGTACAGCTTCGAGGAAAATAAATTGTACGTATTATGAAATAAATTATAATATATGGTTGGATAATTTTTCTTGTGAAATTGTTGATCTTAAATAGTTTTGTATTATTATAAGCTTAGAAAGTTGGAACTCAGTTATTGTTATCGGATTAAATAACTTTGCTATAATTATTTACACCTTTCAGGGAAATCATTTTGCAGAACTTTATTTTAATCATTTACATGGAAAACATTGCACATCCCGTTTCAAATGTATTGAGTAAATTACCACTTTTTAAAAATGAGAAGTATATATATATACAGTCCCATTCATCCCTTTTAGTAGAGGAATGTTGCCAAAGTCATTTTTATCAAACACCGCTTTTAAATATGAAAGTGGTGTAGTGTAACAATGTGAGTCTAATTATGACAGTTTTCAATTCAGAAAAGAAACTAGACCGGTGTAGAAAAATTAATGACAATTTCATAAATGCGGAAAATTTGGAGTTATGTGGAAACAATGGTACAAAATTAGTTATGGAAAATCGTGTAACATACATTAGAGTGCCGCGATTCTGTCACAAGGGCACTTAGGGAACCGACCAAACATTGATGATGACGAATAGGGATTTTGGCTGACCCCGGTTCAAAGAAAGCTGTTAATGATTTGAAACTTTCATTAATGTGGTTATGTTTGCTATGCACATTCTTACATCCATTTTATTAAAATAGCATGGATATTCGGAAAAATATAAAAAAAGGTTCTTTTTTATAAAAATCCTAAAATTCGCTAAGTGTTTTTTTAAATATAACATGCAGAGTTCTCCTCAACCAAATTATACGAAACTTAACAGAATACGTGATATTATGCCATAATAAATTTCTCCTGATAATGGTTAATAGGGAAATGCATTTGCTAGGTGCTGAATTTTTAAGGCCTTATAAGAAATAAAATTTCAAAAGTTCATTCATAAAAAATGCCACGAAATTCTTTTATTTCTTCACATAGAAAATTGGTTTGAAATGCATTACACAATAAAATGCATTATTAGAAATTCTGTTTAAAATTTATTAAAATTAAAGAAAAAATTACACAAAAAAATTCTGGTATCAAGGGCTATCTAATTTTTAAAGTAGAAATTGTTGTGAAATTAGACTTGTGCGATTATATACTCTGAAGTTCTTAAAGAAAACTTTAAAATTTGAATTGACTTTTAATAAAATAAGAATCTAACGAAACCTTTATTACTGCGCATTTACTATATATGAAGCAAGTTTATACCACATTTAGAAGAACTAGGCTAAAGGATTTGCCCAGTTGAGAGTTTTGAATGAATTTTTTGACACACAGGCAGTATGGCAGGCTAAAAATATTATAATATTAATAGGATTAAGAAAGGTTGAGAAATATTTGCACTTTAATTTGGATCAAATTAACTTTCAGAAAAATAATATGCACTCATAATAAATATATCGCACGAAACATATTTTATTCCGCTATAATTAAATTTATTCAACATGAAAAAAACTGAAACTTTGATAAAATATAATACACTTAAGAATAAATATTATCATTTGCATAAATTACTTTCCACTCTAAAACGTATTTTTCCACTTTGAATATAATAAATTAAGCCAAGGTTCTGTAGTCGGCAATATTGCATTGGTTTGACTGATACCAATAGAGGGGAATGATCCCTTTTTTCTTGTATTTACGCCCATAGAAGGGAAAGAGTCGGATAATAAGGCAAAGTGGGAAATTTTTCACCGATTGGTTGGTAATGTGGCTATGCGCCATGCATTGGTCTGGAAAAATAAGACATTTTTCGAGTACTTTTGCTTTAGAACTGATGTTTTAAAACATAAGATATTTACTGCAATTTATCTCTAAGTATTATTCTAAAAGTGATGAGGAAATAAACGAAAGAAACGCAGAAAAAGCAAGGAACAGAAAAAACGAAACTGGATTAAGGACTTCGAAACAGCAGATCTGGCAATAAACTATGTAAATGGTTTGTGGTAATTAAAACGTGCAAGAAAATTACATCATACAATAGCTGAACTGGATGCAAAATCACTCATCGCTGTATGAATGTAGAAAGAATGAATGTCCTGTGGAAATATATTTCTTGTCCCATTTTGAAAGTTCTGTTGTTTCATTATATGGAGCACAGAGCAAGCACAGTAATCACGTGGATGAAAATCGAAGCCTGTCCATGGTTTCGAGAGAAATGCTGCACCAGCTTTTTGAAGATTGGATCAGAAAACTGAATGCAATAATAGCTGCATTCCAAAATCGTGGTTGAAAGAACCAGAAAAGTTGAAACTTAAAAATGTTCTGGCAAAACTTGCACAAAAAAAGATTTGGACTACCAACTAACTATATCTGTGAAAGATGAATTTAGTTGGTGTAATGCCAAAATGGATACTCCAATTGAAGGAGATATGTCGTTTGTGTTATGTGTAAATGTCGTAGTCGATGATGAAGGAAATCGTGATTTGAAAATTGTGATCTGAGCGTAGTGGTTACTTCGACTAGTAAATAGAGTAAGAAGTTCAAACGGACACGACCAATAACTTATTGGTATATATGTGCTAGGGATTATTTTCCTTCACCGAAAATGAATTAGCGAGAACCAATGCGATGATAAAAAAGGCACACACATTTCTTGAGCGCCTCCCTGTTGGTCAGTTTCTTGAAGTGTTAGAAAATGCGATTGTGAAAAAATTATCAAATGAACGTGATCCAGTTAACCCGAATTACAAATCATTTTACATGAAACATCCGTAGTCGTGCTTTTTTTAAAAAAAGACGTGTTTTAGGAAAATAAAAGGAAACCAATCTGTGCTGTATTTACTATCTTTACAGGTGAAGCAGAACATAAATGCAGAAGTAGTCCGATCACATGAAATTGCATATCTCAAATGGACCTCTATATCTTTAATTTTTATTTACTTTTTGAATTTGCAGTCTGCCCAATTTATAATTTTTGATACTATGTCATAAGAATTTGATTTTCATTGCAACATATTCGATTTATAGTTTCGTGTACTAAGTGTAAAGTATATCAGATTTATAGTGCAAATTATTCGAATTATAGTGAATATATATTAAATTTATAGTACAAAGTACACGAATTTTAGTTCCATGTACCAAATTTAAAAAATCAAATCTATAGTACAAAGTATTCGAATCATAGTGCAAAGTATTCAAATTATAATTTTATGTACCAAACGTAAATAATCAAATTTATGATGGAAAGTTTCCGAATTATAGTTCCATGTACCAAGCGCATAATATCTAAACTAGTGCAATTATATATTTCCGTTTAAGAAAACATAATCTGAATAAATATAATTACGAAAATTTGGGAGGAAATCACTAGTTCTTCTATCAGTCCTTAAAGAATACAATGCTTGTATCCATTTATTGTCGCAGAAAGTTAATTGATATTTTTTCTTATACAAACGATTCAGCGAAAATTGTTACTGATGACTTTTTTATTATTGTGTCAAAAATGCACCGTCCGTCTAATAACTTATAATCAATAGGATAGATTTAATACATATAAGCTTTATTATGGAGGATTCTTATTGGTTCATAATCTTTGACATTGCATTAAATGTTTTTTTTCAGATAATGTTTAATGATTCATATTAAAACGCTCCAATATGTCCTTAAGAGTGCGCAGAACTTGTTAATGTTGGTTTTTTAGTTCAATGAGAATAAACACTACCCTGGATTTAATATATCTTCTATCATTATTTACACATTCACCACCATTACTATTACTACCAGTTTTTTTACAAAAATATCTTTTATATAAAATTATTTATTGGAAATTTTAAGGCATTGAATGTACTTTAATGAAATCAATTTTTTAAATCAGTGCTTTAATTATAAGAGTGGCGCAGTATAAGAATAGCAACAAATTTGGGACTGTCTTCCATTAATGAAACGTTTCAATCATATAACTTATATACGAATTCTGCACTACTCAAAGACCAGTTCAGGAGCTCAAGGACGAAATTCTAAAGAGTTAAGAATAAAAACAAAATGAAGTCTTCCATCCTTACAATTCGCTTTAATGTGCTACACACATTAGGAATTAGTACAGTCGAAGTGCACTTTATGGAAAAAGAAAGTAATTCGAAACTCTACTCCGAAAGTCGTAGCGTGATAATATCATGATAAGAAAACATGATTCGTTGTATCGTTTGCATTTTTATAATACTTGTAGCGAAAATTTATGATCACATATCGAATATCAGGTCTATCTTATAAGTGTTATTTCTTTTATTATTTGATTTCAATTTATTATGAATAAACGTTATGTGGAAAGATAGCTTTATTTTACAATCTTTTGCAGAACTAAATGTGGAAATTTCATTACAACAAGTTAGGTAACACGATTAAACAGTTACTGAATTTAATTATATTAACCGTTTTAATTTAAATTTTTTGACACTTCCGATACCAATAAAAGAGAACATATTCCTTAGAGTATATTTGTTTAGTTTTCTCTGTTTCTCTTATACTTTGGGATTTTTGTCCTAAATAGCAAATTCTGAATGTATATGTTGTCCTTCGAAAGATAATAAAGCTAGTTTTATCACTGTTTCCCTTTTCTGAAACCAAATTAGTACGCCTGCAACTTTTAGAATAAAGTTGAAACTCTGCCCTGCACTTAACTTCGATATCCTTTTGGAAATGAATTTGCTGAAAGCTTCATTTCCGCTTTCCTTCAAGATCTTTATGGCGAACAAGCAATTGCAAATAATTTGGAGCTGAAAGAAAACGAAATTGAAGAGAACATGACCTATAAAAGAACATTTCAAACTTGTCTCAGAATAATTGCATAAAACGGACGTGTTTCTTGTCGTTATTGACTAAATGGTCTGAAGTTTTCTTCTGATTACCCTTGTTTGAATTCATTTGCATTCGTAGATGTCTCAAGTTGTAAGAAGCAGGATTTTGAATAAAACTTTTTTTATTATTTAAAGGTTTTTCTTAATTTTCTTGAAAATAAAATTATTCATCGTATTATAAACGGAAATTTCATTGTATATTGATTATATTTTAGTTTCCAATGCCCAAAAATGTACATAATCTTGTTTCATAGGTCGCTTTTTCCATCGAAATTTCAGTGATGAACTTGCGTTCCGAACAGTTTTTGCAAATAAGGGAATATCTCAGTATAATCACTTACTGATTTTGACTATATCTCCATTCTTGGTAATAACATAAATATACATCTTGAAATTTTATTCGATTGAATGAAATTTTTTAAACCTTTAAGCGTTGCATCGTATCAGAACCAGATAGAGAATTTTAACCTTAATACTAGCAGAGAAATAATATTCATATTATTCTCCAGACTACTTGAGCCTATACCAGCCCTACATAAGAGATATTGCTGTGTCGAGAAATATATGTTCTACATCCATCCGAATTCACAATCCATACCTGACCTATAATTAATCTGCTGTGCCGTTCCGACCAGCTTGTGTTACTTTTGCAGATGCTCTGCATTAATTAATATAGAATTAGAATTTAAACACGTGGACTGTTCGACTTTGATAACAACTTTTTTAAAGATGAATAATTTATAAAATAATTCCGAGTGTAAAGTCTGTTTTTGTTCTGAATATATTTATCGGATCTTAAAGAGCACTTTTGGATCAAACATTGAACTTGAAATTAGATTCCTTGCCTTACGAATGAAAAATAATTTCATCAGCTGAATAGGAATGATTTTTAACCCTCTGCGCGACTAATAGGTCAGAGTAAGCCGTCTGAAAAATATCTCTCTGCTTGACAATGGGTTCCTTTAAGATATATACCCAGTCCTACGAGAGGTGTTTGAAACAGAAACACCTGAATTTTTCCCCCTCTCATTGCTATCTGCAGGAGGTCTAATTATCCCAGCGGGGAGAGTTTTCCCCCGTTCCTTATCGCTAGCAGATCCCCTTCCCAGAGCCGACGGGAAGGGAGTGTGAAAGGTGCGACTGCACAAGGCTCCGCGCTGCTGACTGATTTTGTAAAATGAAAAAGATTTCTGTTTTTTTAAATCCAAGCAGTGGCGAATCCAGGGGGGGGCTATCGGGCTGCAGCCCCCCAGAGCTGGCAGAATTCTTGATTTTGTTTAAAATCACTGCAACTGTTTGTTCTTAATTTCCCTTTCTTTAAAAAAAAAGAATTAAGATGTGACAATATTGCTTTCTGGCTTGACAGGCTCGAAAATTTTCCTACTTTTCTAGTCATTGCACTTGTAATTGTAGCGTTGACGCAGTCGAAAACACTTTTTGGCTATTTTTTTCATTGCATTTTTTTAATTAAATTATCGAAAATAATGTAGTTTTCTTTATGATTTTTACTGTCAAAGAAAAGAGAAAAGTCTGTAAGGTTAAAGTGTTTTGGTTTACATGAGCCATGAGGTTTGATATTCGCCACGACGATACAAATTTTTTATGACCTCAGCCCCCCCCCCTCTGACCCGAATTCTGGATTCGCCACTGAATCCAACTATAAATACATTTGAATATAATTATACAATTTGTGCACTTTTTACATCTACCAATCTAAAGCAAGGTTGGGTTCTTTAAAGTTGGGAAAGATTAGAATATCTTACAAGCTGCACATAAACTGTTACAAACTGGGAAACATTATTGACAGAGAATATAAAAAATAACTGAAAACAAAACACAACGTTTAACATGTGCTTGTGTATGAATAGTGGCTATAATTTTATAAAGTGGCTATTTTTTATGTTTAGTTAAAGAGGAAACAATAAATTTTGTTAAGAAAGCTTAGCATTTCACAATTTTGTTAGATTGCACTCCAGGTTTGAGCCATCAAGAACATTTGTTTTTTAGTCTAAGATGTAGATGACTCTGAAAGCACATATACAAGCAGGGCCGGTTTAAGTCCTAAACGGGCCTATAGGCAATGCAAGTTTCAATTTCTTTCTTACTCAGATTCAAAACCAAATATTTTTCTTTGTTTTTCACACAAGCAAATATTAAGACTGACTGAAATTAAAAAGAAGTATATTTAATTTGCCGATCACCTTCAGGAGAGTGGTTTGATTATCTCAGAAATAAAAAAAAAACTAAAATTTAAAGTAATTTTTTTCAATGAGTAGTGAAAAAATTGCAAAACATTTTTACACAGTCTAAATAATCTAATATAAAATTTCTAGGGATATTTTGGTGCCAGAAAAACGGTAAAACAAACTGGATCACACTGATATTCTGGCTAAATTAAAAACTTGAGAAAAAACTCTATGAATAATGCTCTGAAATTTAAACAATACTTGATTTCAATTTAATTAAATTCCAGTATACGACTCTTGTAAATTAAATGAAAACACTAAATTAAATTACCTTGAAAATAATGCATGAAAATATCATAAGACATTGGAAGCCTCCAAAGATATTGGGTCCTTAGGCAGTTACTTACTTTACTTATTTGATAATCCGGGCCTGTTTGAAAAATTTTCGATCGATCGATTTGTGTTGAAACGGCAAAAGACTTGACAGGAAATTGTTGTTAACTAAAAATATCGTGGAATATCATTTTGAAAAATATCGTGAATCGGAATTCATACTTCTTGATTACGGGACACCTCGCCCCTGGTCCCGGAGACGATCGGAATTCAAACTATCTACTTTTAACAACTGCAAAGAAAATAGTTGAGTAGTTAGTTGAAGGTGACACCTGAATTTAAGAATTAAAGATCTGGATGAGAAAAAAAAGCAAGTTTTCTTTGAAGCAACCGATCAGTCTATTTCACCTGTCATTTATCTATTTTCTAGTCATAATGCATAGTGCCATTTTTTCTTTTCAGAAAAGATCGAAATTTATCATGAGCCAAAAGTTTCATATGGATTTTTATCTAATTAGGATAATATTCACAAACTGTCTGAAGACGATCTTCTTAAATGTTGCAAAGACTTAAATGTAACTTTGTATAATGCGATATTGATTTATTGAAAGAAATCGAAATTTGTCATCGAGTTTTACCATTCAGGGACTGAGTAATACAATATTTATTTAAAAATAATTTATTTAAATTGTATCAAAATTTTGTGACGGTTCAAAAAAATACATTGACATTACCAATTACAAATGTTTCTGCAGAAATATCTTTCTCATGATTAAGAATAATAAAAAAAATTACTCGAGTTCTAGAATTTGTTATAAACGATTCAATTTCTTAGCCATGATATCTGTCAACTCCGAATGAGCTATAAAATTAAATTGTGATTATATTATCAACGAATTTGCTATAATGATTGTAAGAAAATGAAACAAAAATAGCATATTGCTTATTGTGAACAGTTCTAAATGTGATTGAAATGTTAACTTTTTAAAAATATTTTAGTTATGTATCATTTTCATGTATTCCTTAATATACCAATTTGTGCAATGTAATATATAACAAAATGCAATAAATTATTTATTCTGAATAAGAAGTTATATCTGGGTTTCTAGTTCTATTTCTAAAAAATAGGACTAGAAACCCAGTCAAAACTTATTACATTTTTTTCTACATGTTCTTTTCTTTGCAAAATTGGCAAAATAAAAAATAACAGATATCTGTTACTTATTTCAAATTATTCATGCGATTTCAGGAATAAACAGTTTTTCAAGGTGTAATGCGGACTGTTTGCTAAAATTGCTAATTTAATTAATTTGGAGGTTCATTCAGGGGCATCTCTTCACAAGCATTTTTTTTTGTTTTTGGAAAGAAAAGCTTATAAGCATTTCTACGCCATAATAAGAATCTGAGAAAGATTTTCTTCCACAAGTTTCCGAAAAGCTGCATGAAAACTTCCCTGCTTTGCTATTTGTTTTAACGATAAGGAATTCAATTGTTGCCGCAAACGTTCGTTCCTACCACCTGCGAGCCCGTCTACTGTAAAGCTTATCACCACGAATCTCTCACTGTCAACTAAGTCATCAAGGGAGGGGAAAGCAGAGGCGAGAAAGCACGTATTTGCCGCTTACGACTGCAAAATTCAAACCAGGAAAAAGCCGGTTGTTCCCATCTTCAAGGCGACCGAAAGAGAAGAAATAACACGGTTCTGCGGAAGTCGGAGTAGATTTGCTTAACGTAGAAAACCGTTTGCGGAGCTCAGAGGGTTAAAATGAAATTTAAAAAATTCTACAAGGAGCAATCAAATATTTATTAAACGATTGGATGCAGCTATGCAATTAAGAACCCACTAACTTCTTATGAATATCATATTTACTATTGCAACTACGCGTAATTCGTTTCAGCGGGCATAATTTGCTTTCCGTCCTAAAAAAAGTCCAATCAGTTGTCAAAATTATCATCTATAATGTATTAAATAGTTTTTAGAAATTTTCTGTATTGCTCTGTAAAACCAAAAACATCTCAAAATGCTGTTTACATAAAACTAAAAAAACATAAAAATGTTGATTCCCTATTAAATAACGTCCTATAAATTTTGCCGAAAAATACTACGAACCTAATTACGAAAAAAGCTTACAGAAATTAGAACAGACGCCTATCTCATCACCCCACAATTTGCATAGGAATCAGTGAATCTCATATTTATTAATTGTAAAACTTTGCTAAAGTATGTCTTATGGCTAATGAAAAATCGTTTATCAAAGAGATGATAGCATTTATCTTCAAAAAACATAATATTAGGAGCTAACAGTAATATTTAAAATGTGTGTAATAAAACAAAATATCCTTTTATTTCGAACAAACCTTGTTTAACATAAACAGAAATTTATTGGAAGGCTGAAAAAGTCTCAAATATAGAAAAGAATCCACGAAAAAGAAACATCAGATTGTCTGAGGATTTTTCTCTTGCATGATCTTCCAACGACTGCGATTTTATCCCTTGATCAGGCATATATGTACTATTTCCGTTTCTTTTTAATCATTTTCTTTAAAGAAGATTTCTAAGTGCTGGCCACTTTTTCCGTCTTTATGATTCAAATATATATATATGCCTTTTATTTAAATTCCTGAATATCTTTCTAGAACATTTCACACTCGCAACTTGCTTGCTTTTAATAGAATTGAGTTGTTTTGAAAATTTTAGAATTCAAGACAACTTCTCTATTTACCACCAACCAAACCGATCTGCATTTATAAAGTTCAAGATTTAGGAATTTCTTTGCTGACATTATCACATAATAAAGCAATATAGTTTTGTTCACATGTAAATGAACTCTTTCAATTTAAATTTTTGTGTGATTTAGGAATCTTACTCTATATTCAGCCTCTGAAAAGGCCATGATGTTATCTTCAGCTAGTCTATTGTCAGATTCCACAAGCTGGCAATATGGGAAAAAATATGTGCTGTATGATTATGTCCAGGCAAATAGTCCTGAACAGGGTTCTACTGAATTTAAAAGTAGTTCTTAAATTTAAGTAGAATTTAGTCTAAAACGCAAACAATCGATAAAACTTTACATCTCAAATAAAAGTAGTGAAATGTCAAGGAGTATAAAGTAGCTCGAATTCGCATATATGCCCATATCACGCCATTCATATACTATATGCATGGTATATGCAGAGTCTTTGACATTATACATTGTGTTTCCTCACTTTTGCTCAGTGTTTGTGTAGGAATTAAATAATATAATGAAATATATAGTTAAATATGCAAATGATCTTAAGAATTTCAAACTGGTAGATCAAATTTTCGGTTATCATGTAAATTCGGATACCTTACCATTATGTTGCTTGGGACCTTCAGTTTGGTTTTGGTGATATTCTTATTCTTAATTTTGTTAATACTAATAACAGCAGACATTGAATTGCAATTTTGTAAATACTGATAAAAACAGACATTTAATTGTAATTTTGTAAATACTGATAAAAACAGACAAATGATTGTATTTTAATACTGATTTAAGCAAACATTTAATTCTAGTTTTGTGAGTGCTGATAAAATCAAAGATTTGTGTAAATAATTTGCGGTGAAAAAGTGTGTGTGTAAGAGAGAAAGATAGATAAGATCATAGTTTTTCCATATTAAGAGTTCCTTTTTCCTGTTTAGTTTCCTCTAATTGTGCATATCTCTTTTTCCGTAAGTATGGTTTTCCCACGATTCTACCCAAATGGTTCAAGTTATAAAAAATTTGTGACTACCTCCATTCTCGAGTGTAAAATTAACTAAACATCTGTTCCAGTACATTTTTATGAAACTTTATCAAATTAATGTATTTGTTTCGTAAATACAGGGAATGAAATTTGTGTATAATATAGGTGCTCAATATTGCACATTGATTGGTTTAAGATTGTAAATATAACATCGCAGGTTATATATATGATAATGTATTCTTGGGGACAAAGCAAGTTCCTCCTCGAGAGACAAATTACGATGTCTGGTGTTCTTGAATGATGTCTCCAAATTGAATGACAACGTTGGATAAACCTTTAAAGACTGCGATGAGGAACAGATGTTAGATTTTTTAAAAGGGGCTAGAGGTTTACTGTTCACAAAACTACTAGTATAAATAGAATTAGTTTAAAATGGAACAGATGTTTAAAATCATTCTGTTTTTAAAGGAAAGAAGTTAAAAAAATCAAAATAATGATTGCAAATGCAAACAACAGATCGAATTTGAATGAGGAAACGACAAAGAAAATAACAAATTGTAACTATTGATTCAGCCTGTTATTTTCCACTATTAATATCTTAACTATTTTTACTATTAATATTTTATCTATAAGTATTTTAACACAACGGAATCATTTGCGGTGTTTCAAATACGTCAAACCATGTGCCATTAGTAATAAACTTTCATAAATATTTGAATTTTTATCTTCAACTATATTATTATACGCATATATTTAGACGAAAAAGATAAATATATGCTTCTTCGTTTTATTGCTAATCATTTTTCGATTGAAAAGGATTGTAATTGCTAGCATTTTTTTCTTTCATCGCACACACTCACAAAAACTATTTCTTTTATTCAAATTTCCCTTAAAGCTTTTAAGACCACTTCACCAGATCGATCTCAATGGCATTCATTAGTTGAGTTGTCTTGTAACTTCTAGAATTCACGACAAGTGCTCGATCCACAAAAGGCGGGAACGCAGCAATTAAAACTTTATTCGGATGTGTGCAGAAGATGTAGAGAGAATCTTTGCATGGAACGGACTGTCTTGAAAGAAATATGGCGATCGTCTTTGCGAACTCCACAATTGTTAATTGGAGTGCCAGGTGCGTTTAATTGGATCTTTTGTTCGAACGTGCTTCCTTGCGCAAAGCAAAAATGATTTATTAGTATTTTTGGTGCTAAATGACTCGATATATGTTACATTGAATGCTCAGTAAGCAAATATTGAAAATAGAATACAGCTTGAATATTCATTCAATGTGAGAACTATTTAACTTCATTTAATCTTAGAATTTGATCTCAACGTAAGAAATTGCTGTCTAAATTTGTCTAAAATATTTCCTCATTTTTTCGATTATTTTTCTTACTCTCTCTCTCTCTCTATGTGAAATACTACACATTGTATAAGATAAAACTGTAATTTAAATTAAAAATAATTCTAAATATAAAAATAGAGTTTAATTTGCTTTTATTCTTAATTATTATTATTTACTTTTTACCATTGTTACAAAATATTGTATTAAAGATGAAATAAGAGTTAATGATGCCAAGTTCTTCCTAAAAGTTCGTATTTAGTAGTGAAGTCATAGTTAAAATTTGGGGAAAAAAGTCAAGCACCCGTTTTCAAAAACGAATCTTTTATTTAATACTTTTTTTAAATTTTTTTTCTAAGGGAAATGTGAAAAATTTTATTTTGTTTTTCTTATTTGGCGAAAATTTATACCTTTAAAAAAATCTCGTATGGTCGTGTTTTCTGTATTGATTATTTATGGGTAATGTGGAGCTTCCGCTATAACGATCAACTTTCGGTGTAATGCTTCGACAATGGAAATCTTAAAAATTCCAACACTCTGTTTGAAGATATTCTTTGATATTTAATGTAAAGTTTTTTAAAGTTATGACTTAAGGAATATTGCTGTAGCTATAACTATTACTACTGCTGTAGCTCTAAATGTTTACTTAAAATAAGAGTTTCATTTTGGGAAAGTCAGCCATACATGTTCGTTAGTGCTCTTTTTGGCGACCTCTAAGACTTGATTGGCAGTTAAATTTTTAACCAAACTTTTTAGATACTCTCTGTCGGGTAAACTTTGATACAGTTTCCAAATGTTTTGGCGATTTCTTAAATCAGAAAGTTACCAGAAATCGGAAGTTGATCCTGGGTGCGGAAATTATGTTAATCCAAAATAAACAAAACAGAAAACTCGTCCATTAAATTTTACTCCGTCTTATTTTGAAAATATTTTCTTTTTCAAGAGAAACGATTTCGAAATTATCGTTTTCAACTGTATATCGCCATTGTTAAAAGAAGGAATTCTTTTAGAATTCCTTAAATGGATAGAAGGCTGTTTACATTTTAGATTTTTTTGTGATGGGAAACAGAAGTCTTCTCTAAATTATATGACGCATTATTTCAATTTTCATTAATTTTATAAAAGGAATTACGATTAATACAAGTGTAAAAATAATTGATATATGAATATTATAGCAACAATGAATTATTATTAAGTTGGACGTAGCATGAGTGGAGAGATTTTCCTTTTTTCACATTATGGAAATTAATTTCCAAATCTGATTACATCATAAAAATTTCTACAAGAAATATTGTTCCATGGTTACGTTTTTATATTTTGCGGTATAAAAATTAATAATGTATGAAATAAAATTTAGAATATAAGTTTTTTGTAAATAATTCTTTCATCAATATCATTTGCCAGCTGTCCACGGTTAATGTAAGGTTTGGTGTAAAAATACTTTAAGTAGAATATTCTTGTTCTTTTGTAAATAAAATACTTTAAAACTTTATGACTGAAGGAAAGTATTTCGTAATCTATTTACATTTTATAACAGTAAAATACCACACACAAATTGTGTAAATTCTTCCTTCTTTATATGCACATACATAGCTGAAAACTATTAATATAATTTCTATTAACAGAGCACTTAATTACATTTTTTATTATGCATTAAACATTTTTCATTTTTTACTGTTTTTGAAGCAAGTTATTAAAAAAGAAATGCAATCATTCTTTTTGTATGATAAGGAAAGTAATAAGATATTATTTCTTGTTTGAGTTTCCAATGGTGTGTGAAGAAAGCAAGTATCCAGTTTCAGAAAGAAGAGACGTGCCACAATAATGTCGTACAAAGATATGACAATCACTGCTGAGAATAAGTGAAAGAAATCCTCACAAAGAAGAAAAGACAACAACGAAGGAGAAAAAAATAACGATTCCCGTTAGTGAAATAAAAGGCGAAACTGTAAGTTGCTTTTCTTTCAAGATATTTCCTAATTTTTTTCTACTTTTTCCACTTGACCTCTCTTTTGGTTGCTTTTGGACCCTTGTGAGTCAGTTATTCAAGATACTGGACGTTTTCTTTTTTCTTTCTTTTTCTTTCTTTTCGAAACCAAAGGTCGCTGTTTCCGCAACAACAGCAAGAGAGCTTTATGGACGAGAAGTAAATAAGGAAAACACTGAGAGAAGCATAAAAATGTCACGACTATTTTTCATTGAATATCTGGAAGTTAGTTACATTTAACATTTGTTTTTGCGTTGTAGATGTGGGGACAAAAATATTATTAGGTTATTAACCCTTTCTAAGGCCGTGGGAACATACTTCCCACCAAATTCATCAATTTTTAAATGTATTTTTTTAAGATTGGCGTAAGTTCTCGCGTAAATTTTTGAATGGAACAAAAACTTGATGTTCCAATTTCTTATCTCAAATCGTAACGAAGTTCCTTGACTTGGTAATTAATTATTAATTAATAAAATTAATTAATAAAAAATAATGTCAGCCCATAAGCTAAATGAATTTCTTTTCTTAAAATAATCTCAATACCTAAGTTATTTTATCATACCACTACTAGAAAAAATGAACTTATAAAGGGTAAAGCTGCTTTCTTGAAATATTATTGTAGGTTAGGAAGTATTATTCAAAGGAATATTCTGTTAAGAAAGTAATAAATATCCACAAATAAGTTGCAAGCATTTGTTTCATAAGAAATTTACTATATTGCTCTTCGTTATATTATCATGTCTTTCATTTTCTGGAAATGATTGTTTCATATTTATTGTGTTGCTATTGTATAAATAAGTTATTGCTCTCCTTAAAACAGTATATTGTTCTCGATTTTTAAAATACATAAAATCGTGCTTTCGTAATTATTACATTGAAATAAAAAAAGTCCTAAAATGCTTTCCAAATATTCATTGCATATGTTGGAATGCAGTAACTTCATTTTAAAAATAATAAACGTATTTATATACAGCAGTAATTAATCTATTATATGGTCTTATTCCTTTTTATGGCTTCAAAAATATTTATATTTAATGAATGTTTACTGTAAAATTTTATTATGATTTTTATTCGTAATTTTTTGTTTTATGTAAATATTTGCGTTATACAGTACTCTGTCTAAACCGACACTTTTGGGACCGGACACCTGTCGGATTAAAGAGAGTGCCCGGACAATAGAGGGTCAATAGATAGAAAATGATGTACTGAAAGGGGAAGGTTTAATGTTTTAACAGGAAAGCAAGACTCATCACCAAGTAAAATGTTCTAATAGGTGCTTCGAACAAGTGGTAGTGTCGGAGTAACATGTGTCGAATTAGATAGAGTCTACTGTAGTTAGAAAACGCAAAATGAAATTATTTTGCGTTTTATTATAATTTAATTCTTATTTTTGTCAAATTTTAAAGACTACAATGATTTGAGATTAAAGCTGGCAATTTTATAAATAATCTTCATTTGTCTATAATTTTTTCTCTGGAATAATTAAAAACAAATATGCGAGAGATAAAAAGTCCAGCCAGCTACATTTTCATTCTACAAAAATAGAATAAACCTAATAATGCTTAACATAGCCCAGGGTGAAGAAAAAATAACATAAGAAGTTTTGAGATCTTTGTAAGAAGTCTATTCAGATAAATTTAAATAAATTTGGTCTAAGTATTTTTAAAATTTTTTTTTGTTCCTGGTATTTCGATTCCTGCCAAAAATAAATAAATAAATAAAAACTACCACAAAGTGCAATAAGGCGTTATATACCCAGTTGATAAAGTAAATCAGTTGTAAGAATTGCAGAAATCACAATTTACATTACAAATTTAATTTTGGAATCGTTGATACACGTTTTTCTATGAGTTGGAACGCTTACACTCAAAATAATGAAATTTGCACGGACAGTTGAGATTGGAGCTGCGATTTTCAAAGTGTACAAGTTGCGTACATTTTTGCAAGTTGATTTAATAGCTATGCTTTACTAGCCCAACAGTCACCTACCCTACGTATACTGAAACTAAATTCTAAGACATTTATATTTACAAGATAATTTGCTATTAAGATATATTTACAAGAACACAATTTAATTGATAGAGGAAGGGAGTCAAATATGGATTAACATTTACATTTGATAAAATGTTTATGACGAGAAATGTTGATTTATGGAAACTTTATTGTTGTATTTATCAATGAACTGTTTACGCAAAATATGTATGATAAAAAAGTAATAAGATATTACTTCTTGTTTGCGTTTACAATGACGTGTGAAGAAAACAAGTATCCAGTTTCAAAAAAAACCGAAGCCCCAAAAAAATTTCGTAAAAAGAATATGACAATCACTGTTGAGAATAAGTGAAATAAATCCTCACTCAGAAGAAAAGACAAAGGCGAAGGAAAAAAAGAAAAGAAAGTAAAGTTAGTGAAATAAAAGAAGAAACTGTAATTGTGCACAAAATATTTCTTTCTTACTTCAGAAAAACAACAATATTTAAAATTATATCTGTTCAATTAGAACAGTGTGGAATTTTAGTGTGAAATTCTCAAATATCTAAATAGGTGACAAATATGGAATACTTAAAAATCTTTAAAAGAAATGGGCAAAAAGTGGAGAAAATGTAATTAAATATTTTTGTTAATAGAAAAGTAATACATAATTTAATGTTCCTAATTAAAGGAACATTTAAGATGAAAAAAATATTACATATAAACGATAATAGATAGAACACAAACGAAATATATGTTGCATTGTGTTGTATATGATAATATATAACTCTATTTGATCATTTATATATATATATATATATATATATATATATATATATATATATATATATATATATAAAAGAAATTTGCCTTACTCCACACATTGACTTTTATCCTGATTATTTAAAACATATAAAAACTAATGGCAATGAATTAGCTGCAGAATTTTTAGATCTAGCTATTAAAATCATAGATAATAAATTAGTAACAGATATCTTTGATAAAAGAAATGCATTTAATTTTCAAATTAATAAATTCCCTTTTTGGAATAGTAATCTTAGCATTTCTGTCTTCCAGAATTTAGTAAAAAATTATATAATTAGAAATAATAATTTAGTAACAGACTTTGATATTAGAATTAAGAACATAAGAAATTTTTACTCCTTTGCCCAGGATTATGGATTTCCTATAGGTTTTCTAAGAGCATATATAGATAGGAAATATTTAGGTCATTTAAAATAAATCACTCATTTGGTTTATAAAACAATATTTTTATTTATTTGTTAGTGGGATAGTGCTTTCACTCATTCTACTCTTATTGCGTAGTTTTATTCAAATTTGGCTATTGAGTTATTTGTTTCAGATTTATTACATAGATGGCGCCAGGATCTTTCAAGTGAAAATTTCCTTTTTAATAGACATTTTTAACTATTTTCTAATATTTTATAGATAACTAAATGTATTACAATTTTTAATATAGTTTTGAGAATTTTAATGTAGGTATCTTAATAATTCATGATATCAAAAATTAATTATATTATTTATTCAATTATGCTGATTTATGGTAAGATTTGTGGTTGTGGCAACATGTGATGTCAATATGCATGGCGGGCTATATTGAAAGAGATGAATTCTGGTAAGTTTAAGAGGAGACACAGATTAGTTTATGTTTAATGTAAAGTATGGGTAGTTTATTGAATTATATATTTACTGTCTTTAGTGCAATATCTTAGTGCAATATAATGATATTTACATATTTTATCCTGATTTTTAGTCGTTTATATATAGTCATGCTTTATAGTTAGGGTTAGTATAAGACTTTTCTTTCTAAATTCTTTCATTTTAGGGTAAATTACCCTGTCTGTTTTTTCAACAACAATAGTAACAAGGATGGTTTGTACAACAAAATTAATTTAACCTGGCTAAAGCTTCTTCAAAGCCAAGCTGCTATTTTCATTGTTGAAAACTCCATTTACTTGGATTGCCTATTTCATTATTTTTAATAACAACAGTGTTCTTTCACTTGTAGACATATAATGTTTAAACTGGTTTTTTTGTTTATGGTATCATTAGTAATTTCAATTTATTAGATTTTATTTAAAAGTGATGTATTGTTCAAATAATGACTATTTGATATAGGATTTATTTCTTGTTTATTTCTGTATGTTTGTATACTGGTTTTATTTGGATTTAGATTATATATATATATATCTTCTAATTTTTACGATTTTTCTTCTAATCTTTAAAACAAATTTCATATTATTACAAAAATCGCGCTTGTAACTTCCATTAGAGTAACCAACACATTCCGTGTAAGCCCATTCTTCAGTGCATTTTAGGAAATTGTTTACAAATATGGAATGCTATTTCATATTTGTCACCTTACTGGTATTCCATATATATCGCCTAAAGACATTTGTTTGGGGAAATTATAAATATGGATTCACACACATGTTATGGGCTGCAGCCCCCCAGAGTTGAATCAGAATTCTTGATTTTCTTGAAAATCACTACAACTCCTCTTTCTTAATTTACCTTTTCTTTAAAATATTAATAAAAACGTAACAACATTGCTTTCTGGCTTGACAGACTTAAAAACTTTTAAACTTTTTCGGTAATTCCACTTGCACTTGTAGCGTTGACTCGATCGAAGACATTTTTAGGCTAGTTATTTCATTGTTTTTTGTATTAAATTATCGAAAGTATTGTACAATTTTTCATGATTCATATTGTCATATGAGTAAAGTTTGTAAAGTAAAAGTTTTTTAGTTTACATTAGCCATGCGGTTTGCTATTCGTCACGACGATACAAAATTTTATGACCTCAGCCCTCCCCAGACCCAAGTCCTGGATTCGCCACTGGATTAAGGAAACGAATCATAGATGGATTATAGACGAAAATAAACCTCAAAATGTGCCCTATAAGCCCACATAAGCATCACAAACTAAGAAATAAAAGATAAATGCAAAAATAATAAGGATAAGATGACTTGCCGAAATTTTCACTTTCCAAAATAGGTAAAAATTCTCGTAATAGAAACATCGTTTCAGTTGCAACAGCGCAGACAAACTCTAACGTAATGGCGGCTCAATAGGAAACGTTTTGCATTATTTGTAAAAAAAAGTTTATCCTCTATTAAGTTCAGTTGCAGCCCTCAATAGAAGATAAACTGATCTACTCAATATTTGTCGTCCTTCCTCTAGTGAAACTGTACTAACAGAACACCAATAATGCTGCAACAACACTCCAAAATTATCAAACGGATAAATGGTTTGAGAAAATTCCGCATAAGTATTACAATTGTGCAAAATATGATTTCACGTTTTGAAGTGCTTGGTAATTCTTTCGACTAATTGACTAGGCGCGACGTCCACAAATGATCTCACGCTTGGAAGGGGAAGGGGTTCGTGAAATGTTGACAGTTTGTGACAAGGGGGAGAGGGGTAACAAGAAGTGTGACATCACACATTTTGGTTTAAATAAAAGCATTTAAAATCAGCAGATTAAATTTTTAAGTTATTTGAATTAAATTGAATTTTTAATCGGGGCTAAAATAAATTTCATGTGAATTTTTTTCACTTATATTCCTTTCTTTTCGAAAAAGGCATTCAGGGTAGTTTCTGAGAATATGGTAGCAGCAAAAATTACTTACCATTAGAAGAAAACCTCCCCTTGTCAAGCTTTGAAATGTCCAACGAAAGATACGTCGCCCCACTTGGGTGAGTGGTAGAACTGGTAGTGCCACAAACAGGTTGATTTTATTGAGGTGTTTTTCTTTTTAATTCAATCTGATTAAGAGTATTTTTGTGTTCATAAAGTAAAAGATATGATTTAAAGCAAAATATATTAAATTCCATTTCAAATTCCAAAATACTACTTTTTTCAATTGCTCTTTTTCATTAATATTTTATTTCAATTGTATGTTAATTAGGAATTTTCTTGTAAACCTTAATCTTATTTCGTACAAAATAAGTACACCTATAATCATTATTATTGTTATGCTCACAAATGTTATTAAAACTCATAGTTAAAGTTTAAAAATGAAATTTGATATATGATCTATAACGTTGTGTTTTGTTTCTAGACTGCAAGTACATGTTTATGTAATATAGCGTGACAAGTGACAAGGGGGTGTATGCTCAAGTGTGACACTTTGTGACAAAGAGGGGGAGGTCAAAAATATTGAAAAAAGTGTGACATCATTTATGGACAGCCCCTAGGTCAATTACAGCGCCGTAGTGTAGATAGCGGCTAAAATGGAATACTTTTCCTCATAAATCAAAATCTCATGGTTGGAATAGTATGTATGTAATCGATATATAATAATCGAAATTCTTATGCAGTTATTATTAATGATAACCGATTAATCACATTGACCTTAACATTCAGAACAACTTTGGCTACATTCGTCATTTTGACTTTCGAGTTCCGAAGACCTGACCCAATTTTATGGACATCCTTTATAAAAACTCACAATCTTTCATGTTTCATAATTTTCAGCTTCATGTGTTTAACTACATCAAGGCTGAAACAATAATTCGTTCACGACAATTATATAAAAAAAGAATATGAATTCTACTTTTTTTAGCAGGCGTTTAATGTCAAAATCTGATCATCGTCTCTGAACTGTCATCATGACAACTTCAGTGAAGCAAAGCAATGAGATATCAGATCTTCTTTGTGCTTCTAATAAGGGTTGAAAAAAACAAATTAGCATTTTACAGGAGAAATACCGAACAAAATCATTGTTGAGAATAAATAAAACATACCTTCCCACAACAGCAATAGATATAAAGTAAAAAAAACCGAAGACGATATATAATAGAAAAAGTTCCTGACTGCAAGACAAGGTCGATTCCTTCTGCACTGAGGTATAAGAAAAAGAAAATTTCCCCTCCTCCACGCAAAGAGGGTGGAAGAGAAAACAACTGATGAAAGCTTTCCAACAAGGTTTAAGTTAAAATGAAGTCGAAGTTAGGGGGTTGAGAATCACTTTTCAATCTCCAATTTCTAAGGATTACGGTTCTCAAAAACACTTTCTGTGCAAAAGTCGTTCTTTATAATAATGAGGTTATTCACCTAATTTGAGTCCTCTTTCTATCTTCAATAGTACATAAACACCACACCGCTGTCCCTAGAGATCATGTCACTCCTATCCGGGTTGATATAGATGTAGGTGGAATTTATTGAGTTGCAAAAAAAATGAGGCAATGAAAATTTCAGTACTCATACACACTATTTCCACTTCCTTTTAGCTGAATGTCCTATCTACGAACTCAGCCGATAATTTCATCCTGCTTACAATATACTTCACGCGTTCAAATTCGATCAGCATTACTCTAGTTATCGCGTTCACACGATAACATGGGCAACACATTATAATATTATATACAATACATTATTTTTATTAAATATAATTTTATTTATCTTTTTGAAATAATAACATTTCTTTCCTAAATATTTTCTTTTAGTTTTCGTTTGTTAATTCCATTAATCTTGTTTATCACCACCTGAATGCATAAAATATTTTAGAATTGTTTGATTTTGATTCAATATAAATGTTAGTGAAAACTTTTATTAATATTGAAGCAAAAAAATCCATTTCAAAAGAGAATTCGAAATTTAGACAAACTTTTTTTTGCCATTTTATTTTTCGTGCGGACGGTTAACTTTAGTTTATGATTTTATGGATAAAATATTTGTCGAAAACTAAAATCAAATTAATCTTATTAATCTTAGTACTTTTGCGTAAATCGCATAGTTTATTTTATGTTGTTTTTGGCAAACAATTTATCATTATCTTCGTCTGTCATTAGTGTCGTGTTTTTCATCGCTTTTGTCAAAATTATCTGTTTTAAAATAATAAAATCAATGACGTATTATGTTCAAATTTATTTTAATGAAGAACGGATAATTTTGAGATTAATATATAATACAGCCTTCTTTTATAATCAGTTAATTGCTTATCGAATGGCTAAATCCCACACCACCAGAAAACAATTGAAGTTTCGATAACAATTAATTAGTTATCCGATTTTAATTCGAATAAAAAATATCTTAACAGAAAAATTTCAGAAACAATCAGAACAGTTCAGAAACAATTTTTAACTTAAATTTTTTCCCAAACTTTTTTCATATAACTTTCCGTTCGGGTGCTTTTGTTCTCCTGCGCGGCTGTTTGCAAAATACTGAACATATTTTTCTCTCTTTTTTCCATTATCTCGTGAAACCAGAAGCCACTCTTTCAGTAAAAGCAGCAACAAAGTGTTATAAAAGAGAAGTAAATAACGAAAACGTGGAGGAAAGGAAAAATATGTCAGCATTATTTTTGAATGAATCGCATCAAATTATATAAATTATGCTTATTATATTTATTATTAGTTTACGTAAAAAAATTGGATCAAAAGAAATGACTGAGACCGATAGCTTGAATTGATAATGTTGGTGACAAAGAATCATTCGCAGGATTATAGTGCTATTGCGAAATTTATAAATATCAAAATATAGATGCGAACAACTATATAATGTAAAATTTAACATGAAATTCCGTTTTGCTAAAATATTTCTTTTCCTGTGAAAATGAGTTTTTCCTTTTTTATTGTCTGCTTTTCGTTTAAAAAAAGTTTTTCTACTTTTTATTATAGCATATAATTTTAGAATTGAAAATGACAGCAATTATTTACGTTTGATTTCTTCTCGATAAAAATAAAAGATCCCAAATAATTACAAAAATGTATTTAATAAGTTTTCAGTGATGATTTAATTTTTTAAAAAATATGGAATCACGAGAATACGAATAGAATAATTATGAAACATCTTAAACAGCATTTGCAGTATTTTCGTTTGTTTCATTGAATAACCGATAGACTAATACCGAAATTTGATCATCTTATACTAATTTTAAATTAAGATATATTTTTTTCAGGAACAAAAATTTATAGATTAAATCCTATATGAACCTTTTCAGTAATTTTCTTTATGATATTCTTATTATGTGATTGTTAGTACATCTTCCTTCATTACTCATGAATATATATATATATATATATAGGTTAATATAATGTTCTTAAAAATATAAATATGTAGTTTAATTATTAATGATGATTTAATATAGTATATATAACATATTTATTCAAAATAATTTCACAATAAATGCGGAATTGTAATTCGTATTTAGCTTTTGGCAATTATTGCTATGACTTTGAAGCAGTAAGCATTTAGTTAATTTTCTCGCTCTTTTCTTAATATATTTTGGAGATTCACTCCTATATTTGTTGTTTTTAACCAATAATTGGCCCTCACAGAAGGTTGGCGTCTATAAATTTCGAAATAATGTGACATAATCGATTCCTCAGGTCGATTGGCATTTGATTGTTGGAATTCCATATCTGGATTGGCTTTTTCATAGTAATAGTTTTGAATCTTATTAGCTTTCTGTATTTCATTGTGTGAATAATATTAGGTTATATAGTTTATTATATTTAATTTTAAAAGATGATTTAATAGGTGTAAACGATGAAAATGTTATTTGAGTTTTAATGGTTTAATATATATATATATATAGTGTTTTGTGCTAATTTATGAAATAATCTTTTCGTATTTTTCCAAAATATGACAAGTCATCCAAGTCTGTTTTCATTTAATAAAAATTAAAAATAGTTTTAAACTGCAAATATTATGGAATTTTCCTTACTCTATTATGGACACCTTTCCTGTTTAGTTTTTGTTTAATGCAGATATTCCTCTATACTTACCGATTTCCAGTGTAATGCTTCATCAATAGGAATCTTCAAAATTTTAACACTCTGTTTGACGATGTTAATTAATGTTGAAAGTAGATTTTTTTAAATACTAAGGCTTAAGGATACTTTGAAAATAGTAAATTCGATTGTTCCTTATAGTAATTATTAACTTAAGCAGATAAAAATTCAGACTCTTAAGTTCTAAAATAAATATCCAAAAAACCTTAATTTCAATCATAATCTAATTAATGTAAACAAAGTAATGAAAACTAATAATTGAATATATGAGAATAATAACATTAAGACTTAAAATAAAAATTTTACGTATAATTAATTCAAAAAATACTTTAAAAAGACAAACAAAATTTTGGAATTCCAACAATTAAAGTGGCCGGCAAGAATTTGGACTTTTGTTCTTCATATTAAATAAGATTTTACACCGCTAACTATCCATGAAGCCTAATTGTTACAAAACAGAAAGTGTAAGTAACCATAAATAAGAAGAAATAAAGAGAAAAGAAACAGAAACCTCTAAACTAATATAACCATTAACAACTCCAATTATTGCAGTACTAAAAATATATTATTATTATTGTTTTTTTCTCTTAATCATTTTTTGCACACTGTGCAATGTTAGTTCTGTTGGTTTTAAGAGAGTTCACTGTTTTGAAATACTGGAATAATTAGCAATTTATGCTTGTCATTATGCAAATGCCACATTCCAGTTTCATACTCTACTATTTGTCCAAAAACTAGACTAATTAATCTGTCTCCAAGCCAAAAAGAGTAAAAATTAGTATATATGCAGAGTTTAAGAAGTATTCAGTCTGTTTTATATTTTCGATTTTTTAAAAATTTTACTTTCAAGCACACGATTTTTATTGTATCAGTCTCTTTATTTTTGATAAAACAAAGTAATGAAATATTCTATTTTGTTTGCGTTTCCAACAAAGTGCGAACAGCACAAACGTACGTTTTTAGAATGGTGAGAGACAAGAAGCTCGCACTACGATATGAAAACCATTTTTGAAAATAAAAAAAAGAAATCTTGACGCACGAGAATAAAAAAGAAAGAATAGACAACATCCGAGTAAAAGGAATACATTCCGGTTAAAGAAATAAAAGTTCTTCCTCATGTGACCTCCAACTATTTTCTTTGCCACCTCCTTTGTATTTCAGTAATCAGAATATGAGAGTATTCCCTTTCTTATTTTCTTTTTAAGTATAAAAAGAGAAAGTATTTAAGAAAGTTTCATCAGAAAATCGATCTCTAGATTTTTATGAATTTACACTTTTCAGACCACAATAAGAAAAAAAAAGTTATTTTATTATGTCTGTCCTGTGACCGGATAACTCAGAAACACATTGACCTGAGACATAAGAAATTTAGTTTTTGTTCCTGTCATTAAAATAGCTGATTTCTATCAAATTGTGCCCGAAATTCGTCAATAGTAAGGCTCTCTGCCTATCCGTCTGATGTATGAGGCACGGGGTAAACCAGGAAACTGCCCGTGGCTCTAAAGCGGGAGATTGAAGAAAAAAAACGATTTAATATACTTGAGATATAAAGTCATATATTTAAAATTTGTTGAATATATTATTTGTTTCAGTAAGACCACAATATATTTTAAATACAGCTGGAGTTTAACAATTCTCAGCATAACATTATTAAGTTATATTTGTTGGTAAAACATGCATATTTCATATTTTTAAGTAAAAGTTTGTTTGTCATTTAGAATGCAGATATTATAGAATAAAAAATGTTGTTTGGTCGGAGAGCCATATTAATGGCCTTGCCTTGTTGATAAAGTTACTTCGGACCTCTTTTACGTGTACAATTGAATATGAAAGCTAAAAGACGCAATAAGGTAGATAAAAAAATATTATCAGATTGTCGCTGGGAGTTAGAACCCTAAGTCCTGTAACCCTAACCCTGTTACTTCGATGTACCTTTCTCAAAATCTCTTATAGATTCATGTTTGAAATTTAAAGTATGTCTTTAAAGTATTTTTTAAAGTATATATTTCTCATTATATTAAAATGATTTTTTTTAAATTCAAAAATTTAATTTTTACAAATTTTTTTATGTCAAAACAAAAAATGTTAAATTGGCCACTTAGAGGTACCCTTTCTCAAAATCTGTTATAGGTACATGTTTGAAATTTTTTATAGAAGTAATGTACACTTTTCTCACTATACTGAAATGAGCCTTTGGTTAGTTTTTAAATTTTTATGAATTTACAAAATATTTAATTAGACATAGTGAAATTTTACCCTATTTTTACACAAAAAACAGTAAAAAAAATTTTGAGTTTTTTAAAAAAGCTCCTTTCAGCATAATGAGACAGGTGAACTTTACTTGTATAAAAAGCTTCAAAGATGCATCTATAACAGAGTTTGAGAAAAGGTACATCGAAATGGCCAATTTCACATTTTTTTGTTTTGACACAAAACAATTTGCAAAAAATAAATTTTTGATTTTTTTTCAAAAATCATTTCAGTATAAAGAGAAAGATGTACTTTACTTGTATAAAAAATTTAAAACATGAATATATAACAGATTTTGGGAAAGGTACATCGAAGTAACAGGGTTAGGGTTAACTGACTTCCAACTCCCCTTATCAAGAATTATTAGACCACTTATCTCATTGTTTTGAAATTTGAAACAGGAAGAAACTACTTAAATTTTCGCAATAAATTTCTGAATTTTTTTCACATTTAGTAGGAACATGCGGACACATGTTCATATTGGATGTTAAAAGAATTAGAAATATTTGTTATTCGATGCGAAAATTTGAGCATTTTCTTCCTCTTTGAAATTTCAAAAAGTTACTTCTTAAGCGACGACTTGCTTTTATTTTTAAAATTATAGATGTATATAAAATTTTGGATGAAATCCGTCATGTATGTAACGTATTGTTTTCAGTCTTCAATCTTATATTTTAAATACTGGATTAAGACTGCTTTACTACCGTCCTTTTTAATGTATTGTTTCTCGAAGCACAGACTGCACCTAATGTAAATGTTTGTGGTTGTTCATATTCAAGCTTGACAAAACCAGTTCTTCAAATTACTCGGGCGATAAAACGACTTCTTTTTGTTAATAGCTAATAAATCTATTTTTGATATAAACTTGGCTATTTCTGAGTCTCACGTTACATGAGGTTGATCGTCTCTTGGTCTATCTATTCAAGTGCGCGCGAATGCGATAGCTTAAAAACTCAACGGCTTAAGTTAACGACATTCGGTGTATGATCTTGTCACCTAACGTGTAACCATGCTTGTTTATTACCCACGTCCACCCACTCACCTATAGGGTATGTGGTACTTTGGAGGGCGAAGGGGAACAGTACACACCAGGGATGAATGGATTTGCACGGAACGCGTGGACTTGGGGTCCTTGATCTCCGATACTAAAAAATTACTCACCAGTGGACCTTGCTAAAAGATTGATTTAAACAAAATTGACATATAACTAGCGGGGGAGGGATTCTGAAAGATTAAATATAGTTAGTAGTATTGGATAACTCATACATGCGTCCATTCAGAGTAACCATTCACTCATTCATTCAAACGTCTCTATCACACAACAATAAAGCAATATTTAAAAAAAAGACATTTGAGCTGACAAATTTGTCAGCTGGTGTTAGTTCACTTGTCACGTCTGGCTCTCTGTCGGCTGTCTTGGTCAATCTGGATGGTATTGAGTGGACTGACGTTCCCAAATAAGTCCTTAAAAGGACTGGTACTGTCAGGTTTCGCTCCCAGTTTCATGGATAGATTGGATCTTACCTTCAGTTTCTTGTGTCTAAACTGAGGCGTTAATAAGCAGAGTTCGTGGGCGCCTTTTCTTCTTCGGCTCTGATGGGTCGCAATTTGGTATTTCTGCTATAGCTGTGTTAGTACTATTGTCTATTTTGTAAAAGAATTTAATGGCTAATTTTTTAAAATAATCAAGGATAGGGGTTAGTTTTAGTTTTTTTTTGGATCGGTTTATTTCTTACAAACCAGGATGCTTGGTTTATCTGCCTCGAAATTTCATTTAGGGCGCTTTCTAATTTATTAATATGTGTTTTGGCAAAGAAAAAGTGTTACAAATTATAAACGTTCCAAAGAAAAAAATCGAAACAAATAGGGGAAAGTGGTGTAAAACAGGATACCTAAGGTTTGAAGCTCTCTTGGAGCTAAATTATTCGACATACAGCTTGTCAAATGTTACTACAATATTCATTATTTATCAGAGCACAATATGTCTTTCAGGAAAAGTCATAGTTTTACTAACTTTTTTACTAATGATTTTTTTCAGAAATAGTCAAACCACTCGATTTTACCACCTAGTGGGGTAAAACCGGGAACGTATGTTAACTCTATGGAAAATTAGGGAAAACTAGATTTTCATTGAAGACGTAGCATGATGTTTTATTTCATATGACAATTTAAGAACAAAAAAAATTTCTTAGATTTAACAATAGAGTTGACAATTTAAGAAAAAAGGAGATTTTTTTAGAATTTAAATATATTTTCAAAATTCGTATCTAAATTAGTGATAAAATCTGTTTTAAATAAATAGAGAACTTAGTAATGCCACTAGAGCATTGAAACACTGCTGGTTTGGAAATTACAATAGGACAGAATGGAGACAAAATAATATATAAGAATCTTACAAATGTTGTATATAAAAAGAAATTGGAAAAACGTAAATGACCTACTGGGATCGCCTACTATTTTAATCATTCAAATCACAAAAGCATAAGTAGAAGAATAATCCAATCCAAAACCAAAGAAAAGCATTATATTCTACGTAATTCTTTCTCCTTTAAATTTGAAATCGTATACTAAGATTTTATCCAATACCATATGTTTGGCGCAGCATAATCAAAAATGGTTTTTGCGCCAGTAAACTCCATCAAACGAAACGAACTTTTAAAATTAAAGCTAACAGACGAGCTCACTCCAAATGTTAATGCGTTAAATAAAACCAAACGATTGCAAAGAATTTGAACAAACGATTTTTAATTTTACATGTGTTTTAAGTTTCATATGAGAAAAAATGTATAAAAATCATTTATTTGCAAGCGAGGAAATAATGGAATAAATAAATTTGAATTATTTTTAAAATTTTCACTAAAATAATTATTTGTATTATTTGAAATTATTACAAAAAAAGAAAATATTTGAAATAGGAATAAATTGGAAATGCTTTCCATCAGATTATTTGACGCAGAGGTAGAATAGAAATGACCCTCACATAGTTCCAACTATCTCACAACCTACGAAAATCCTCTTGGGTCGGGTATCCGTAGCTTTCCTTAGTACCCGATTTTACCCCGAGTACAGATGTTATAAAAACGAAATAGAACAACGCAATTGATTTAATAAATCTTTATTTTTTATAGGATATAAATCCTTATTAAACACATAATAAGCTGGAGTAAATATAGTATTTACAATTGTAATGATTTATAAGTAAGGAGAGTTTAAAAAGAAACGTCATAAAACAAATAAACCTTCGCAGACGAAGTGAATTTAACAGCAACAACATGAAAACTATGGCCATTCTTTTTTCGTCACTATTGGAGAATAATTCAGTATTTGTCAAATGGAAAGAAAAATTACTAATACTAAAATCAAAGTATCCGGTTTTACCCCACTCTTCCCTACACAATAAAATTACAATCCTTAAAAAATAATATATTATACAATAAATAAGCATATATTTATACAATGTGAAATACTGTAAAATCCAATACAGACTGTTCTTGATTAATATGTATTAACGTATAATGTTTTCACATCTTAAACACGAAGTATTTAGAAGAACATGAAGTTATGTAGTGTTTACTCACACATGTTTAGTGTTGGTGTAAGCATGTGACATTTTGGATCTAATCGGTTGAATGGAAACCGTCCCAAAGGCATATTCGATTTTTTCATTATTATTTTTAATAATTTAATAATTTTTAATAATAATCCGCCGGGAGGAAACTGACTCTATAAGATTTACGGTTATGCAAATTCCTCTCAGCGTAATGATGAATTACAGAAAGGGGAGAAAAAATCAAAACAACAACAATAACAATTATCAATCAAAACATACTGAAGAAGTCTGCAATTAATGTCTTAATTGCTGGTGGAAGCGAGAACAGTCTTTCTTAATCAATTATGATACCATGCTTTCGTTCATGTAGGATCTTCATAATATTCATGAGTCGTGCCAGAGATCATCTTTTGTTTTGAACAATATTTCCTCATCACGTCGAACTGGGATTCAGGACATGAAAGAGTTTTGTCACTGGACAGTCTTTGGCGTAGCGGTCTGGATCACCTTTATCACCGTAAACGCAACGATCGTGTGAAAATAATCCGAACCTGTGGTTTCTTCATTATAGCTCGAAACACAAAACGCGTCGCGTCATAATGACGCGGTATGGATAACGTAGCTTTTGCTTCACCTTATCACGCGTTTCCTCTGGCGCTTCCTCTATGATTAGTTGTAGGAATATAGAATCTTATAAGAAGAAATGAACAGAAAGCGGCATGTTGAGGCAGTATACGAGTATTTGTAAATGAACATTTTCTCTTTAACCTTCGACCTATTTGTTAAGTTACTACTTTGAAGGCAGCCAAGTAGGTTTAAAGTTCTTTTTAAAACGGAATACTAAAATTTAATTGGATTTCGAATGAATAACTATATAAAATAACCAAAAATGTTTCAGTTTTGATGGATACATAAAATACTGAAATATTCATCAGTATATTAAAAAATGTTCAAGCATCGTATGTGTATAAAAAACAAAAAAAATCTCGAAAACATTTCATAGAACCAAGACACTTTCTAGTTTACTTTAATAAACTTCATGACGAGAATAAAAATGTATCCCCTCTATGGAAAAAATGTTTTATGTCCAGTAAGCCCAACTCATTCATACTGCTTCTAAAAATATTATCAAACGCCCATCCCATAAGCTCTTATAGATACTTAGACAAACGGCAAACTTAGACGTCTCATAAGAAAGTAAAGATAAGGAGATCGATCTTACGGTAGCTAAAGAACTGCGATTTTTATATTTAAACATCAGCAAGATAGCAACCAAAACATACATTTATAGTTTAAGTAAATTTTTTCTTTGCCACATCCAAGCCTTATAGCCCCCAAAGGCTCTTCTAGACATAGCTATTAACAAAAAGCATTAAAGCTCTTTCCAACTTCATGAAAGATACATTTTCCCTTCCTCCCTTTCTTCGATTAAAAGAATGTTATGTGACCTTTTACCTAAAAGGTACGTCTCAGAGAAAAAAAACCAAGCACAAATATTTGTTATGAGTGGCTTAAAATCTTGCCGCCAGGTATCCCTGTTGCAAACCAAAGCAGGGAAAGGAGGGAAACCCTTTTTCTTCGAGTCAGTTTTCGACTTTGAAAGCAACATTTGGTCGCTTGATTTCCGGATGCAGCGTTTCGGGGATCGGCAACAAATTGAATTTCTGCTACTATAGAGATGTCTGGCTAATTCAAATAACCACGTGAAGATAATATCTCGGAGTGATCGACTGCTTCGTCAGGAAGGATGATATTGCAAAGTTTTAAAATTTAAATTTTTACTCATACAGGTAATTAATAGTTCGGAGAGCAGTAGACCGCAGGCCTCCCCCTACCCCCCCCCACCACCACCAAAAAAAAGATACTTAAGATCTGCTCTTTATATCAGTCTTTAACGGTTTAGTCTTTTTTTTCTGCTGTTTTTACGAATACGCGTTTACACAAGTCTCTACTTTTATCAGTATTCACAAAATCAGAATTGAATCTGCTTTTATCAGTAAATACGAATTACAACTTAAAGTCTGCTTTTGGCAGTATTCACAGAATTACAACTACATTTGTGAATTTATCAGTTTTCACAAAACTACAATTAAATACAGCGCTATTACTGAAATGACGGAAATATTTTAAAAGTGCCAAACTTGCCATTGATTCTTGAAAGACAGATACCATTAAAAGGGCCACCATCTTAAAATAGAATAAAAAATAAAAGTTCTTACACATAAGTCGTTTTACATTTCTTCAAGGAAAATTTATGCCAAATTCGAAGAAAACCCTATGTGTAGCGGTTGCAATTCACTGCCTTCTCCTTTTTATGGTAAGTGGCGCTACTAGAGCCATCCGGGTTTTTCCATGATGCCTCTCTCTCTCTCTCTTCTTCTTCTGTGCACATGTCTTGTGTTGTTGATCTCTATCTTGCGTCTTTTAATGTACTCTGTCGTGGAACTTAGCCATCTAATAAAAATGGTTCCTGAAATTGAATTAATTCTTCAACAGCGGCATTCCAGCAGGAAAAAATAGCATGGCAAGTGTTTGGTTGAAACTTTTCAATTTCCATCAAAAATTTACGTTGGGCGCCTCTGTAGAAGGATGGGACTCATGTTTATATTTAATGCCGCTGTTGAAGAATTAATTCAATTTCAGGAACTATTTTTATTAGATAGTTAAGTTCCACGACTCAGTACATTAAAAGGTACAAGACGCAAGACAGAGAAAAACAACACAAGACAAGTAAGTACACAGAAGAAGAGAGAGAGTGGCAGCATGGGAAAAACCCGGATGGCTCTAGTAGCGCCACCTACCATAAAAAGGAGAAGGCAGTGAATTGTAACCGCTACATACGTGTTTAGTAGCGGTTGAAGAAGTAACAAATTTACAGAGAAGACGTACAGACAAAATGCCGAATGGTCGAGTTAAAATATGGTATAGCATTGCGCGGTCAAAAATGGACTCGGTCTAAAGCTATATAAACATTAATTCAATTTAAGAAAGATACAAAAAAAAGGAATATTTATACGCATTTTGTAAAAAAAAATATTAGAGTTTTGTTCAAAATACCACACATGAGAATGATGAAATAAAAATCCGGATACGCTCGCATTTTTTTTCTCATCGAACTGCAAATAAATATTCACTTCTAAGAATAAAGTTTAGTTTTGTTAGAATAACGACACATTTTTTAGCGGGCTTGAGAGTTATTTCCGAACAAAATTTACATTTTCAAATCTGATCAGATGACGCAGACGACACCTAAACCGTCAACGTATCTACAAACATCCATCCCAAATAAGCTTGATGATGATCGATTCTGGCAGGTTTAACATGTATCATCCCCATAAAAACAGTAGATTTTCGGTGTTTTTAAGTCTTGATTACTTGAATCTGTCACTTTGTAACCGGGTTCAGAATAAATTGAGATGATTCAGAGAATGAAACTAAATCTCTTTCTCTTGAAATTTAATATTTCAACAAATTCATAAAATATGTCATGAAACGTTTTTATGTGTCATGAAACTTTTTAGTGCCGTGGCGCTATACTCAGTTGGAGGGAGTATAATAATTATAACCAATCTTTGATTTTATTGTTGAATGTTTAAACATTTAAAATTGAGCATATAAGATTATATATAATGCAATTATTTTTCTTTTGGAAAAATGTTCCTTTCTTTATTTTCAATTACTTTAACATATAAGGCTATCAACTCTTTCATTATATTAAGCATTTTTATAAAGAGTGATTCAAAATTCAATGTACAAATTGTTAGAGTTGGTAGGAAACACAAAAACAAGCCATTCTTTGCTGGCAACGACAACCGGAGTAGTTAGAGGTCATTGTTCCCAGTGTTCTAATTGTGAACCTTTGCAAATCATTTTAATTTTGAAAGTGGTTTTTTTGAAACCAATTTATACTGAGAACATACAACATTTTACGAATATTGAGATGTTAGATTCTTGTTCCGTGCTTTCTTCTCAGATCCTCAACACATTAATGAAAGAGTTTTATGAATCGACTAGATGACATATCTTGCCAAAGGACTTAATTTCCAGCACAAATGTTGTTTCTCCAGTTATTTTTCCAATAAGCACCACCTCTACCCATTATTGCACAAGCCAAAACATTTTCTTGGCATTCATAGCAAATCCGAAGTATTAGAATTCACTATCTTTAAATTGAAGAAGCTCCAGTTCCACAAACACGTCTTTAAATGCCTTATAGAACATTTATCAACCCTTGATATTTGTTACGAAGTATTAATGCAGTGACCTGTATGCAGATATATACTTTTTGTTTGGTGCATATGATTTCGAATAACGTCGAGACATTCAAGATTAAGATTTAAATAATTATAAGCAAATTAAATTAAATGGAAATTGCTTTTCTGACTCTCCATATAGGATGTTAATATGATAATTTTGATGAATTTCGTGCAATTTTTTTTCTTAAACTGCCATTTTACATATTAGTGTATTTTAAAAAAGGAAACTACAATTCACACATTACATGAATATTACTCAACTGAAAACAGTGCAAATATTTTATAGTTAAGGCCTTTAGCAGGCTTATTTAAAAGCTTAGGAATTAACATGGTAAGACTTGCTTGAAAAGATATACCATAGAATCATTCACATCTGCTTTCAATTTCGAAAGCGTCTTTATACTTTAAACGGCCAAAATAAAACAAAACATTTGAATGTGCATATAAATGCTTATAAAAGATTACCACTATTTTATTATAAAACTTTTTTTATATAAAATTTGTTTTAAATTTAATAGCAGATCTCTCTAAGGAAGATTTCATTAATTTAAAGCTTGGACTTTTACATCCAGGCTGGTAAATAAAAATAAGGGAAGAAGACTTCATCAATTGAAAGAATGACTGAAAAAGTGATAAGGTTCAATCTTGTTCTCGGATTTTGAGGTTTTAGCGCCGCCCCATTGGGAAATTGGTAGTATGATAAAATTCCAACATAATTATTCTTTGAAAATATGGGACAACTGCGGAAAAAGATGATAAAATTAGAGATGGCGATAATTACAAAAATAATAGGTTTTCGGCGATTCCGCTTTATATCACGTAAGGTTGAACATGACTGCTATAACCGCTCATAACAACTGTGTTTTGAAATATTCGGTTTTCGGTTTTTTTATAAACAAAAACAATACAAACTTTAACGGGAAAGGTAATAAAATGAACCCATTGGGTAATATTTATTGTCTAATCTATTCCGTAAACAATTTCAGAATTGTATAGAGGATAGGAGAGCGAATCATGGCATAGCAAAGACCTGTGTAATATTTGTGCATAACTGTCTTTAAAGCTGCTGAAAGATTATTGAGGTAGAGCTTTGGAAGCAATATGTATAAGAGTGGAGATTTTTTGATGCACTTTCGATGATGGTCAATAAGTATGATACGCACAAAGGAGGTACCATATGCTTGCCGAAGCGCACCGGGTCAAGTGAAGAGCGGTCGCCATGACAGCAGTTTGAAACTAAGGTAGGAATCCTAACGGACATACCTTCCCGAAAGAGGTACATCCCGACATCGGAGTGGAGGTAACTCAACACCGTATACTTACTATACCCGTTTATCTTTCCAGAGGATTCTCATCCACGTGCTCGTGGTGCCCTCAGGGGTCCAATAGGGAGATATCGAGCGTTCCTGTAATATACTGGCTTCTCAAAATCTCCTAGTCCCTCATGAAAAGACCTAAAAAATATGCAATATTTCTGACAGAAATTCAATGTCTGCACCAGACATCATCCTAGGGGCATTTTCAATGATAGAATAGGCTGAGACTTGAGTAATTCATGCTGACAATTTAACGAACCACTCCAACGTGTGGAAGGTGTGATTGCGCCTTGTTGGTTCTCATGAAGTAAAAGTTTGATATTTCAACTATCATCACGAAAATAAACGAAACCTTGCCTAAGACCGATGCTGAGACATTGGTACTTAACACAACGTGGCCAATTTATTATTGAACAAAATATTATTCAGATGTTTAGTAAAAAATAAACCACTTGCTGAATACTGACTTGATATCTTTAATATGCCGCTTTTTCAAAGCTAATTTTACCGTTTTTCATCCCTTTGTTGATTTTTTTGAAAAAAAATTAAGGTTTTAAGGGGTTAAATAATAACAAAAAAAAAACGTTTAATTGAAACAAAACAGTAGATTTTTGGTTATAATTCATAGGAATTCATATGCCTAACGATGGGGGACAGAAAACAGTTTCATTGGCCTTAAAACGGTTGGGTAGGTGTGGGAGAGAAATACGAAAAAAGAAAAGTTAATTTATGAATTTGGTTTGGACATTCTTGATACAGATTGATATTTAAAATTTGACGCATTCAGAACTCCTAATTAGTTTATGTTGTTAAAATATCTCCTGAAGCTGTTTAGAAAGAATGTGAAGTTTTGAAGCAACTTTCGATTTTTATTAAGAGAAACAAAAATTTAACCATGGTTGCAAATTTATATTAACTTAGAAGTGTATTACATTAAAGACCTCCGAATATGACTCTAATGATGATAAAAGTTCTTATACCATGCATTAAGAATGGCAACTTTTATTCATCGTTTTGTATTTTTGTTATTGTCAACCTGCTTCACGACTTTATTAAAGTTAATTCTAATTTTCTATTTACACAGAAAAATCATGAAATATTTTGACGAATGCTTTAAAACATATCAATTTATTACGACATACATTGATTTTTATGACATAATTTGTGGCCTTTCCTTGAATCGGGTATCCTAAATAAATGAAATATTAATTTTTAACTCAAATTGTACAGGGTATTTCAGAGTACATAAAGCAAACAGAAACAATTCATTTTTGCAACAGAACATGGTAATGTAAAGTTGGACCGCTAAGTGTTTTCATCAGTAAATTAAGTAAAACAAAAAGATACTCCAAATAAAATATATAACACGAATTTAATGGAATACAAATTTGCAATGGCGCAACAACCCAGTTGCATGAATAACAACATACGAAACTTATGTCGCTTCAGACAACGAATCATTTGAACACTTTTAAGTACTCCGAATGTCTGATGTTGAACTCTGCGACCTACTTGCTATTATCATATCTGTCATTTTACGCACGACTTGAAGCATTGTTATTCACACAACCTTGTTGTTGTGCTATTGTGATTTTATATTCCATTAAGTTTATGTGAATTTTATCTGGTGCTTCCATTTCTTTTACTTCATTAACTAACAAAGAGACTCCTTTGAGCGTTGGATGCTATATTCTATAACAAAGGTGGTTAGTTTCTCTCTGCCTGATCTATCATTAAAGAGTGTAAACGAACATTCGGACACTCTGTATATATCTGAAGTGAAATCATTTGCTTATTATCATTAACATATATTAGAGGTTGCTTAAATAGGTATTGACGTTCATGATATTTCGTCGAAACAATGAAGATTAGAAATATTAATAAAGAGAATGAAGATACGAAAATGATACCATCTAAGGATTGATTTAAATTGTGATGACATTCACGATTAACTTTTTCTACAGATTAATATATATCCACGAAGATGAATTATATAAGAGCACAACTTGATAACCAATATACACAACAACCAACCTTTGCTTTTTGTTGACAGATGTTCATCAGGCTATTAAAAAATGGGGTAGAAGTTGAATAAGTATCGTTAGAATTTTTTGAGGTGTGGTATGCTTTTTTACTTCTCCTTTTTCATAAAATCTGAAAAAAAAAGTTAATGGGTATTTATGAAATTCACTTAGAAACTTCATATCAAAATAATATACAAAACACTGTTCATATTTGCCAAAAATCCATAAGTGAAAAATGCGATAAAGAGAAAACAAATGCAAAATATGTCTAAAATCTTTGTTCAAATTACTTGACCTACTTTTTGAGCCCATAAAATATTTTATAAAATTTCTTGTTAAAATTTTTTTGAGGAGCAACATTTATAATTTCTAGCAGTAAACCATACAAAAATCTTTTTTATAATCTATTCAAAATTCCAGCTTATTGGTGCGTGAAATTTTGAAGTTATATTAAATTTTCTAATTTCGCCGTAAAAAATGCAATTAAAGGGACAGCATATGTTCTAAAAAATTAACATTTTTCTTCAATTCGCATTGTTTGCATAATGGATACTTATAACATTAATTTCTGTATCAATGTTGGTTAATACGAATTTTTTCTTTAAAAAAAATCACTATTTGTTCATTTCTGCCGAAGTGTAAAAATATGAAAAAGAAAATTTATGTGTTTTCTTCCTCATTCCACTGTGTTTTGTAAGCAATTTCAGCATCTAAATCCCCTTGCAAGTTACAAAAATTATAAATCAGAAATTTTAAAAGAATATATCATGAAATTTTAAAAGATGACCAGATGAATACAAATAATCAAATGTTGAAGAATGACATTTGAATAAAAATAAATTTATTCTGAATCTATAGAATAAATCTAATTGCTTCAAACCGTTTTAATTTTATAAAAACTCGAACTAATAAGAAATTTTCTAAATTATGTAATCTAATATAGGAAGTTGGTCTGTGCTTTCGGTTAAAATTAAAACAATTAAGGCTGTAAAATACTTTACTATTATATAACTAGAATAATCCATGATAACAGCTAATTGTATTTCCCCTGTGAGATTCTTTGGTATGCAAGAGGCAGCACAAAACATCCTGGAGCAGATTTTCCTTTCCCCTGCCATTTCCACAAATTACAATCTAACCACCTCAATACAGCCACCTTATCCTCCATTCTCCCCCCAAGAAATCTCGGCGGTAATAGAACATCTTCCTTCAGTTAAAGCCCCGGATATAGATGGAATCGACAACCTCTTAATTAAAATCATTCATAAGCGCTTCAATAATATCTTTCCAACCTTCTTCAACAAGTGCCTGCATCTAAGCTGCTTAACGGATTCCTTGAAAATAGGAAATATTATCTTATTCCAGAAAGGAGGAAAAGACCAGCGGCTGGCCTCCTCTTATCGTCCTATTTCACTCTTACCGACAATAGGGTGTTGGAGAAACTTATGACTCAGAGGCTGACTTATCATCTCGAGTCCACCAACAGCCTGAACGACAGACATCATGGCTTCAGAGAAGGAAAGTCTGTGGATACAGCCATCAACGAGCTACTTAGAAATATTAAAACAGCAAGAAGAGATGGCAAGCATGTCTTAGTGCTCTCTATTGACATCAAGGGAGCCTTTGACAACTTGCAACATCGATCCATACTTAAGACTTTGGAAGCCAGCGCTTGCCCAAGTAACATAAATAGACTCTTTCACAGCCTTCTTCAAAATAGAAAAGTGACACTACTGACCCCACAAGGTAGGGCCACAAAGGAACAAAAGCAAGGCTGCCCTCAAGGTTCGTGCAGTGGCCCGGCCCTGTGGAATCTCGTAGCCAACGAAATACTCAATCAAGTCTGGCCAGATAACGTTCATATACAAGCCTTCGCAGATGATTTCGTGCTGGTCATTGAAGCGGAAACAAACAAAAGCCTTGTAGCAGACACGCAAAGTGCAATAACCCAATTCAGCTCCTGGTGCTCAGAAAATGAGCTTGCCATTTCAACAGAAAAAACAAATTATATCTTATTCAGCAAAATGGTAAGAAGTCCCAAGATCACATGGAACGGGTATAAAATAAATAGAGTTAAATCTTTTAAGTACCTAGGGATACACGTTGATGATCGACTCAACTGGCTGAGGCACATTAATAAGCAAGGAGAGAAAGCCAATAAAATGCAGCAAAACCTCAAAAGAATCGCATGTGGCAATTGGGGAATCTCTCAGATACACAGATGGTCTCTCTATAAAACGGTTATTGAGAGAATGCTGGCCCACGGATCGTCAGCTTGGTGTCTAAATCCAACATTCAAAAAGAAGAGGAAACTTTCTTCGATTGAAAGGCCATTCCTACTCCATATATCGGGAGCTTATCGCACCACCCCAACGGCAGCGTTACAAACTATACTCGGCATCCCTCCCCTACACATGCAATTACAGTTCGAAGCCAGGTTTGCTTCAATTTATCGCCTAAGAATCCCTCTTCCCCCTTTCATTACAGATACCCAACCGCATGATCTGGAGATGAAGGTAACAGGCTGGTCTAGTCATCCTTCAGAACATCTCAAACCGAACCAAATCTCTTTTGAAGACGGAGAAGCATATATAGCCCGAAAAGACATTATAAATATTTTCACAGATGGCTCGAAAACCGAACACGGAGTTGGAGCTGCTTTCTGCGTCTTGAGCAATGACATCTGGGCCTACCAGTGGTCTGCTAAACTCAACGACAACAACACCGTATTTCAAGCTGAACTAACTGCACTTCACGAAGCAGTAATATAAGCATATCATCTGCCAAACCACAATACCTCTAAAATACACGTAGACAATAGAGCAAGTATCATGGCATCCTGCAATTCAAAGAGCACAAAAGAAACAGCAAGAAAAATTTTCAAAATCCTCCTTTCAAATCCAAGAATAAAAGTCTCTTGGGTTAAAGCGCATGCAGGCAATATAGGCAATGAGAGAGCAGACCAACTGGCAAAAGACGCAACACAACATGGGCAACCCTATTCACATACTAAGCTTCCTAAACCGCACATAAAGGGTCTCCTCCGGAAGAGGATGCTTGAGGAGTGGCAAACCTTATGGAAGAATGGCGATACAGGCAGGAAAATCTATAACATCATGCCCTCAGTTAGTCTCCGTCCCACTAACTGGATTAGAGAGGATGTTATCTTCTTCTCTCAACATGGACCTTTCTCTGCCTACCTCAAAAGATTTCACCTGTATGACAGCGATTATTGCAGTTGTGGTGGAATTGGCACGGCACTTCACTATGCCACGGAGTGTATATATACAGTGTCTTGGCATATGATGAAGCCAGCGCCAAACTTCGAACAAGAATGGCTGAAAAGCGTCGCCAATAACCTCGTCTCCAGGCAGAAAATTCGTGGAGTTATCAAATTCATTAGCGAAAACAGAGATCTTTTCCGGCCTCCCTAGCCTTCAACATCCCAGCGAGCTGAACTAAATAGCTCAATCACCGGACATTCCACCCTCAAATAAAAGAAAGGTATTTCAACATCTAAAGCAAAGAAGACTATTACGAACTAATAGTGTAAAAGTGAAAATGCCTGTGCTGTACATAGTGTATATATTTCCTTCTTTTTGTTTATTTTATTTTTCTTTTTCTTAAATAAAATTCCCGTGTCTTGCCCATCAAACCGTTCAGTGACCGGTCTGGTCACGGGTACGGGGGTAAGGGACGGCGTTCTGTTCTGTGAGATTCTTTGCAATTACTTGGTACAAAAAGCATTATTATTATGAATTTTCATGATAATAATGCTATTAGATTTATAATCTGGAAAATAAAACAGAGTATTTATAACATAATGTTTTAATTGAAAAATCTGATTTATGGTATGTAAAAATTGTTAAAAATATGCGAAAAGTAAACAATGACTATTGGTATAGTCACTGCTTTGAGACAGCATGCGCAGAGAAAGATAACCTATTTCTACAGGCCTTTTTTACTGAAATCTAAGAAAGAGTGGTTTATAATTTATGAAAGAAATAATAGTCCAACCATTTTTATGGGAAGGATAAATTAATAAACAGTTTGGCCAGTAAACTATAATATCAGACCAAAAACATCTTTAAAAGAGTTTTATGTTATTATATAACCCCCCCAAACACCCACATTCGAATTGACGTTGTGAGTGAGAATTGCAAAGAAATGTCTAATTATCATCCTTTGTCCCGCCAGCAGGACAGAACATTCGAAATTGACATAGCAAAGTATTGTTGAGAATAGACGAGAACGATCGATATAAAATTGAAGAAGACTATTTTAACGATGAACTCGGTTACTAAAAACAACAATAGGAGATTTCGAGCTAGAAGAATAAGCCATTTGCTTTTTAGACGTATTTAACTCGAGAGATTTATTCAAATATCAACCAGTCATATTAGAATATGCATAGAGATATTCCATTACTATACTGCTCTAGAATAATAATAGTGTTTAAAAATTGATTCTCAACGTTCTGAGATACAACTTCATCGCACCAGCAATACAAAAATTTATTTGGTTTTCAATACTGCTTCTTATTCAAGAAGTGGTAGGTGCTTTTTGGTAAAAAAAGCGATCGCGGGGTGAATGTATTTCAAAAATTTTAACTTCTCAGCGATTGAGATTTCAAAGATGCATGCTTCAAATGGCATCCATTTATCGGGTACCAACTTAAAAATTAATGAATTGTTGAATGTGAATTTTCCTCACAGAGTTTTATTATTTTAAGAAGTTTTTTCATTAAACATTTTAATACACATCGTCAATTCACGTTGGTAAAATCTTAAGAGAAATAATTAAAATTATTCTTTCAAATAGAATATTATTCATCATTAGTTTACTATTGGTATGGGAAAAAATATTTCTGACATGTCCCTTTCCGATGTTGATGAATTTATTGACTACTAACGGACATTTACTGCACCTGAGGCATTTCTATCAAACATTAACTCAGTATGCATTCATTAGAGGCTCTTTACATATACTTGAACGGGTTGGATCAGCCGAGATAATTGTAAATTCAGATCCATAAAGCACGAACTCTTCTAAAGCGCAATGTGTTCCAGTTAGACTGTTCAGAAAACCCTTTTTGATTAAAACTTCATTGTAAATTATAAGGCGAGACTCAAGACAGTACAATGATCAAATGTTTTCTTTTTATAATAAACCGTAACCACAATTTCATTGTTCAAACATTTTTTTATTTTTTGAGCATTTTTTCATTTACTTAAAGTTAAATAATACTTCGAAACAAGCCTCTGTATGGTCTGTACGGTTTGAATTTAAGATATTTAAAAGCAGGTTAAAGTACTAGATACCCACAATTTCATATATAAAACTATTTAATTTTTTGTGTACTTTTAACGTAGTACTACGTTCCTCCCATTGGGGTCTCAGGAAGGAAATTGATTCGCACGCCGAACGCCACAAAACTTGGTATGGAAGACCCTCTATATCTCGGTAACTACATATATTAAAAGCATAACTAATGTCTTATTTTAGAGATAAAGGGTAAAAACAGAAATTTCAAAAAAAATTGAAAATTGGAATTGTAGTTCATTGACTACGGAGTCGCATAGTTGGGCAAAGATGAGCATGAATTGGTGACGCGATCCTCTCTATATATCGGTAACTACATATGTTCAAAACATAACTAAGGTCTTATTTTAGACGTAAAGGAAGAACAGAAAAAAATGTAATTCATTATGTAAACTTGAAGAATTGTTATTCATACAACGTTGTTGTTGTGCTGTTGTAAATAATTATTATGTCTGAGTGATTTTTATCTGGTACTTCCTTTTCTTTTACTTCATTAACTAACAAAGTGACTCCATTGCGCGTGCAATCCTATATTCTATAGCAAAGATGGTTTGTTTCTCTATGCCTGATCTATCCTTAAAAAGTGTAAACGATCATTCGGGACACCCTGCATATATCTGATGTTAAATCATTTGTTTATTATCATTAACATATATTAGAGGCTGTTTAAATAGGTATTGACGTTTATGATATTTCGTCAAAACAAGGAAGATTAGAAATATTAATAAAAAAGAATGAAGATAGGAAAACTATAACATCAACGAATTGATTTAAATTGTGATGACATTCACGGTTAACCTTTTCCACAGAATCATATATATCCATGACGATGTGAAATATATAAGAGCACAACCTGATAACCAATATACACAACAACCA